>JASANE010028338.1:0-25376 GCA_030248225.1 Trileptium ribeirensis
TCCACGTAACAAGGGTTTGCGAGACGATATCGGTTATTACAAAGTAGGGTGGTTGGTTGGATATCTTAACTTTACTCACGCATTATAGTTCAATGTCCATGTGCCCATATTTTTAGTATAACTATAGTAAAACCCTCTTTAAAGTATTGCTCATATTCTACCTAATTAATGAACCTTTAAATCCAGAATTGCTTTGCTTATTCTTGTACAGTCTTTGCCGAATCCAAACCGTCACCGCGGATCGAACCCAAATCGCATAGACAAAAACGGCGTACCCATATCACTGAGCTATTGGAGGTTTGTTGCTAGCGAATAACATCGCAAGTGCAAACATACGCAACGCGACACATTTTGGTTTGCACGACGGGCTGCAATATTTGACAATGCCAGTTGACAGAGTTTGACATGAAAGGGTTAAACCGATATGTATTGAAATTAGTCCACATATCAGCTAAAGAAAATGTATACTGAGCTCATACAGTCTTTCACTGATCAGATTAGAATTATTCGCAAATACTTTTAGCTTTTTGTGTATTAAATTTGCGAAAACCCTTATTATTGCATTAATCAATCCCAGTCAGTTATAAGAAGTACTGAATTGGAATGTTACACAGTTTGATAATCTGGCTGTAACTTTATTTAAGTTGTTAATACTACCATTACATGTTCGGCCCAGGACTCATTAACCTTATCAAATTTTTCTATGGCAAGCGTATTGTTGGTACTTTTGCGCACTGTTTACTACAGGTCGTGATCTCAGGTCTATTAAGGTTAATTTATCGGTTGATATCGACTTCTCCAACTGGAAGAAATCATATTTAATTGGTAAGATTCTATTTTTGTCTCAATGATTTGCTAAGACAAACAACAAAAATGTTCAACTGGTCCAACTTTGAAATTTTCTTGTACTGATTGTTTCCTCAAGTTTGCTAAATTTGTTGGTTTTGATAAGTCGATTAGATGCTTTACAGCAACTGTCGGGGGTTCGAAAAAAGTAAAAAAAAAATTTTAGGATTTGTTCGCCCGTAACTACGTTCAGTGTATCGTACGATGAGGCAACAGGTCATAGGCTTAAAATGTACAGTTTAAGTACACCTTGAACGTTGTTAGTTTGTCTGCCATTTAATGTTGAAAAGCTGTTGAAAAGTTGTTAGCAAGTTCAAAAATTCTACAAGCAGGATAATTCATGAATACGGAAACATCATAAACCGATAGCTAAAATGGTGGCTTAGCCTATTTGTAGTACGTAGCGGTTGATTCATAGATGCAGTTGCCTGGGCTAAGTCCTGTTCTAATGTATCCATCTACCAACTGACAAAAATTACTCAAACCCTGTTCAACTATAGTTTTCTTACTTGCTTACACAGTTTTCGCAACTAGAAGACCGTGCGTATTCCAAGTAGGATATAGGTTAATCCTAGCAAAGTCTAGAATTGTTAAGCGTAATTGAAGTGAGGTGGTGGATATTGTGGGACATATCATACAATTTCCATAGAACCGGTGAGGTTCAGTTTATTAATGATTAATTCTGTAACTCTTTTTACGGATTTAACTGTTGTCATATTATCCCGTTTTTTTGTTCAATAGTTTGTAGCTTGTTACATTGGAAACGCCCACCAGTTATATGTGATCCGTAGGTATAGCATACTGTCACTTGAATAATGGTGG
The DNA here is from genome assembly GCA_030248225.1 of Trileptium ribeirensis. Lineage (NCBI taxonomy): Eukaryota > Metazoa > Nematoda > Enoplea > Enoplida > Thoracostomopsidae > Trileptium > Trileptium ribeirensis. The sequence goes on from JASANE010028338.1 coordinate 1,669, forward strand.
GTTAAGCTGTTTTGGAAAATATGAATGGTTGTATTCTGATATTTTGTCCGACACAAATGAATCAACCTTGTGCACTGTTCATTATACAAAATTTTTGATCAGTAATTCATAAAAATTAAAATTGAATAGTCCTTTTTACAGTTTGGCTTGAAATACTTATTACGAGTGAGTTTTGATGAGGGTTGTACATTTAAATTGTATAAAGGTTATAAATTACTGTGCCAAGTAAAGGTTCATCTGCTAATAATCCCATGTTATGGCTTTATTCTATATTATTATTATGTGTTTATAGTACAAATAGGTAATAAATTAACTTTGTTTCAGGAAGCTTTTAATCGGTACGTTGCAGACCAGTAAAGCGTTGTGGTTGCCGCTTTCGTCGTTATCGAATTGTTGGTGTATTTATTTTCGTGGTAGTTGGTTGATTGAGTGTAGTGCGGGTGCGGTGTACTCAACGACGGTTATATCATTCGTTGGTATTATTCGGAATCGCAACTCGCTTGGAGTTACGAAACGTTGGAAGGCGTGGTGTTTTGGCAACGGTAAGTAAATTTAGTTTAAGCCGTTCAGGCTGGCCACTTCGAAATCCATTTGCGAATTCTATAGAAGAACTGTGTGTTTAGTTTATATTAATTATGGTCTCGAATTGGCTGGTTGCGCTATTTATCGTTACTCGCAGCGTTTTGTTACTTGAACTGATACACTTCATTGAGTTGCGGGGTCTAATTTTTGGACAACCGATTCACTTTTGAAAAAATGTCACCCTTTCGACTCATTTTTGCAATTTATGTATGCCTATAAACGTATAGATTGTGAGAACTTGCAAGTATAAATTTTGAGATGAAATTTCTAGATGCGATTTAGTAGATAGCTGAAAGTCCTCAATATGCAAGAGGAATACAAATATTGTGAACTGCGAGTTGGAACTTCACAATAAGATATTCTAAGCCTCGATATTGTCATGTTGCGAACTTATTCAGTCTAATCCCGTCTTGCCAAGTATTTGTTGGCTTGGCGTCGTAACAGATTTTTTTGGTATTATAGAGTATACTCCGTAAAATGGAAGTTTTATGTACACACGTGTCGAGTAGTATAGTAAGCGTTTTAGTCAGTATATACTGTCTAATTCATGCATAAAGAAAATCAAGGTGAAGTAGTTGCTACATATAGCAACACGTCATCTAATTATAAACCAAACCGGAAAGAAGGCGACTATTTTGCGCGGGTCTTTATCTTACGTGTTTTTATTCTTGGAAGCTGACGCATGTTTATATAATTACGTTGCTTAAACCCAAATGGTGACTGCGTTGTTGAGTTTCTGTGCACTTACAGAGTCCATATGGTTGTACTCACTTAACAAGATAGATGATTTATGCGCCGAAGGATTATTAAATCCTGTCATGTACCATTATGTAATACGGTATTATACCTATGAATTCTGGACCATGGAACTGTATATAGTCTACTACTGAAATTACCCATAATTTTACGTTTTGTTGAACGGCATGTATTTATAGCTTTAATTGTTACATATGTCATCCAGGTATTTAGCATATACTGGAATAACCTGGTGGTATTTTTATTTGAATTCGAATGCAGACATGTATTGTGTGTTTGTATATGGTAACTCTATGGACAAAGGTCCAGCTAATTGTAACACTATACCACATATAGTAGATGCACGAGTCATAACGATTTTATATATCTATATACACACAGTATGTTTTGTTAATCAACATTCAGGTAACTGAGGACTTGCTGATTTCTCACATGTTTTAAGTATTTAAATGTAACTTCACCGGTGGCTCTTCGTTTTTTTTATATGTATATATAATATACGACATCGTTTTCTTAACATATATGATACTATACATTCAAATATAGGTCTATTTATATATCTGGCGTTTATAGAATTTACTCGCTCTTGTGAGCACCTTTGTGCTGTTTTAGCAAAGGATAATGTATGTATATGTAATTAGTACATGTGTTGTGTATGTATTTATCTGCATGTGTGAGTAAGCGTTCATATGTCTGGGTGGAAACTCCCTTTATGCCGTTGCTGTTCACGTTTCGTATTGAGTGCTATTGTGTAATACCGCTAAACGAAGATGTTCTGTTGTTTTTCGTTATTTTAGAGAACTTATGTTATTTTCTTCAAACTGACTTAAACTAGTCTGACGAATTAGAGGGTCGTCAGTCAAAATTTGATTTGTATTGGCATTTGAATTATTCTCTTTATAAACAAGTTATTAATAGAACATATTGAAGTTGTTTTGAGTCGGATATTGATTCATACAGCGTTGGAGTATAGTTGTTCTAGTACTGCATCGTTATAGTTACGTCCGCCTCTTTTGATAGGCAACGTATGCAGTAGACAAAACATCATACAACGAGTACAAAAACAATGAACTAACAATTTAATAATTCAATAAAACCCTAAATTGACCGTGAAAAGAAGGTTTTAGAATTCAAACCGACGCTTGAGAAAAATCTCATTTTTCATACCAAGTATGAAGCAGAAATGTAAAAAATATTTGCCACACAATATTGTTGACACTCGCAATGAGCTCTTCGGCCCAGAAAAGCCCATATCCGACGCTAAAACCAACAATAAACACACATTCAGGTGCTTTTCCCACGACTTGTCACCAAAAAATTTCGAAAACGTCATTTTTTACGCCAAGTATGAACCAGAAGTGTAAAAAATATTTGCCCAACGATATGTTTAGCACTTGCAATGACTTTATCTGTCCAGAAAACCCCATATAAGACACTAAAAGCAACAAAAACACACATTTAGGTGCATTTGCCACGACTTTTAACATATATGAAATTTGGCGCCTACTATAAGCTTATAGACTCCAGATTGGGAAGAATTTGAAAAACTTGTTATATATCATTGGAAAGACCTGGTAAAGCTACATGAAATAGGCCTATTAGTTTGCGGATACCTCGTTTACTTATTGAGAAAATTCGCAAAAACTGGAGGGGTGCCCGAAAAATGGGCCAAAATGACGTCATTTTGCCCCATAACTTTTCCCACGAGAAAAAATTCAAAAATCGGGCTCCGTTACTACACCTAAATCGACCATTGCGGTTCGAATGAGCTATAATGCAGCAAAATCCGCCCAACGGTTATCGAGATCCAGGTGCGACAGACACACAGACACGCAGACACACAGACAGGACCTCCTCAACTCCCCCTCCAGAGCCAAAATTGAAAATTCTCGTTCCACTCGCTCGATTTGTTCGCGAGAGGAATGAGCTATTCAGATATCACTTGGAAGTTGTTTAGGTCATTATTGTTTAAGTATAGATTTAACTTTTGCATAAATTTAGAATCGGTCTTAATCGTTTGTGACTCAAATCCCAATAGTTAGTTTTAGCCAAAATGGCCCCCACAGGGTTCCGAGAATCCCTGGAAGTTTAAGGTCGGATGCCTTAGTCAAGGGTTTATAAACCGTGGTTATTCAGCTTGATCGAGTTGATCAGCCTAGTAAATGAGCAATTACTTTTATCGATATCATGAATTAGTCGATGGGCGCAGGCTAAGTTTACTCGCGCATTAGAGAACAGAGTTTCTGCAAACTGAAATCCCCAAAATTTTGTTCCAATACAAGGTCTAATCTCTGGCTCTTGAATTTGATTTTACAATTTTCTTTTAGCAAAAAACCGAATGAAATTAAGCCTGTTTTCCGTAACAAGGGTTTGCGATTCGAGATCGGTAATGACAGAATAGTATGGTTGGCGGGGTCACCTTAAGTTTACTCACGCATTATTAAATCAACAGGGGAGGCGAACCTTACGCGTCAAAGCTTGGGATATTCTCATCCGCAGGCCATGGCGCGTAGGATTGGCCAGTCCGCATGGACGAACATATCACGCTGCCGAAACAATTAAAACGGGACGCACTCGGTGATTTTCTAGATTTTATTTAAAGATATTTACAATGCAATCCAGAAAATGCTATCGAGATAGGGTATATGACAGAGCAAAGGCAAACTATATAAGTTATAGGGGGAAACAACGGAGGTTATAGCGATAGCAATACGAATCATTCTTCCATGATTATGGCCCAAGGGAGTGAAGAGAGGGGAGAAGCCCTACAGGAGCGATATGTACCCGTGACTATTACAGATCAAGGAGCAGCCATTCCTGGTCCTCCCGATTTTGGCGAGTTTAAGTTCAATTATGGCTCCAGAAATGCGCCCTGGTGTGTTTCGGAATACGCTCCGGGTATTACCCGCGTTAAACATGCGGCGCTACCAACATTCGAAGAAAAACGGGGGAAAGTCCTCCCGCGACGTGGGGTTGTGTGCAATTCATCGAGTCAGAGGCAACCGGGCGTCCCACGCATCAATCTGTGCAAGTTAATTAAGCACAAGGTATTTAAGTGTTCGGGGGGTTAAATAGAGCACACGGAATTAATGAGTCATATATTAATTACGGTACTTTATGTATTGTACGGATTAACGCACAGTTATAAACATCCAATCAACTATGGTACAGGTCAGTGCACGGTTATATAACTTAAAGCGAAGACTTTACAAATAACTGCATGTTTAATAATTCTTAGTAACCTGGATATCTCCACCGAGTTCTACGAACCTCGAGTGAGACCTGTAAAGCAATTCTCCTGTCGTCCCTTAGTAAGAACTAATCGAGTACTAATCCTCCGAAGCGGTTATTCGAGTGGCTGACCAATCATGTAGGAAATATAGTCCTTAGTATACCTTATCACGCGGTTGCTATGAGATAATACTTTGGTCGGAGCGGGCGACTTCCATATTAACATATTCTCTGCGCAAATGCGACATTTTTATATGCCGTGGAGACCAGTGGTCTCCGAAGTCCGCGTTTATTCAATTGTTTGAATCATGCAGAGACAGGAGCAATGCTAGGCCTGAAGCGAGAACGGTTATACCAAAAGCGTTGTTATTTCTCTCAGTGGAACGACCTGGCTTGAATTGGAAGATCCAAGAGCTCCGCATGGAACCTGTCCCTGCACCCGGTATGCTATTTTGCTCCATAGATTACACCGTTCTTCACCTCCAACCTAGGTTTGTTTGGACGTTCCTGACTTCCTTATTCCGTAGGTCTCCGCTGTAAATATTGGTCTCTAACTCGCATTTTCCTATCGCACGGGCGACACCAACGAATGCCTAATAATACAGTGGCCGAGAACGTTTACTCTGCCGCCGGGCCCAATTCCTAAGATGACTTCAAAATAGTCCTGCGTATGGCTTTATTAAAACGTGAAGACGCACTTATAATAAAGCGGTTCTATTCTAGGTAAAAGTTGAACCGCCCCCCTCCCCTCATTATATCAGTGAATTATCGTCGTGCGGCAATTAAATTTGTTTTGGTGGTAGTTTACTCCCTGAGCTACGTTATAGTCACCCGGAGCGCGATTCCGAACACCTTGAGGGGTCGCCCCATCGAATGTTTCGACGATCAATTTTGGAGGGGTGCGAGTTTATGCCACTTTCGGCGATCCAATAACCGGCCAATCGTGTTATCTTGAGAGATTTTACAAGTGATCATGACCGTTTTGTAGCTGAACTATAATTTAGCGCTCTTGGGCGCATCTAGAGTTCACGTACGGGGCATAGGACATGCCCAAAGTAGGATCGGAATTTACGCTGATTCCAAATTTTCCTTACAAATCGTTGGTAATTTTACGGCTATTATTTGTTCCCGGGTTTGCCCTAAACTTGGGCCTCTCATTCGCTCACGGCATCGTCCAAAACCTATATCCCCAAACCCTTCTTGGTCCAGTGACTTTAGTCCTAAACCCTAAATTTCCCTGTTTCCTATTCTCTTTTTTCTTTTCTTTCTTCTTTGCCCGTGTTGTCGTTATTGTGTTGTTGATTTGTAATAACGGTACGCAGCTGCATGGCGCAACTTCATAACACCATGCCCATACGACCCCGACTATCATAACCTGAAGGGTGGATTATAATTTTTGCAATTTCGACACCTTTCTTGGTCAAACCCAATAAGCTATGGAGCTTAGCAAGTCACCGGCGCGCTTCACGAGGCGTGTCCGCACCCCGCTCGATTGGTTGCGCACGTGTCTAGTATCTGGTATGATTACTCAGGTCCTCCAGGGAGGTTGGCACCGACACTTGCTCGCAGGTCATAATGCCAAACCATTGTTCCTTATCCTAATATCACATGGAAGTTGTTTAGATTCAACCTTATTAAAGAACAAAGTTAACATTTGTGGAAATTTGTCTCGGTCTAGATCGATTATTAGCCTAATTTCGAAAATTAGTTTTAGCCAAAGTGGCCCCCACAGAGCCCCAACAGTCCCTGGAAGTTTAACGTCGGACGTACTGGTCGGAGATTTATAAACTGTAATTATTCGTTTGAGATAATAAAATCTTTCTAGTAAATTGTTACAATGATTTGAGCGTGACGTTTTCGCAAGTGATTTCTGTTGTGGTTACGTGGGTTCCTCTCGCAATCATGCTGTTGGCACATGGAATTAACACTGGCGGCAAACCATACACGTCGAGGCTTGGGATCTTTCATCCGCAGGCCGTGGCGCATAGGGTTGACCGGTCAAAACGGACGAACGTATTGCGCTTTCGAATGAAGGACACGGTACACGTTGATTAGTTTTCCAGAATTTATTTAGCAATATTTACAGTGCAAGCCTGCTAGGACTATCAAAACGATATATGAATCAGCATGACGGTACAAACGTGAAACGAACAGTACTTAGGTTCATACAATTAAGACATATTTTTACTGCTCCCCGACAATATTCCTGGAGGAGAAAGAATATAGTAAGAGCGATAACGTCTCCGTAAAGATTAAGGCCGGCTATTCCTGAGACTCCCAATTTTGGTTAGCGTGGCTCAGCTATGGGTACAGATACGCGCCCTAGTGTGCTTCGGAATTCGCTCTGCGTAGCGCGCAGCGCTACTATCATTCGTAGGGAATAAACCAAGAGAACGAAAAGAAAGGGGAGGGGCATCTTCACGACATTAGGAATGGGCAAAAGGCCATTTGCTTATGGAGAACGACGGGGTTATGACGGAGAACGCTCGAAAGAAACTCCACTTTCACAACACGGCAACAAAGTAATGTGTTAAACGATGCAACGGATAATGAAATTGAGCTGCATGAAACAGTGTAAATCAATGTATGATTACAAACATTTTAATCATCGGATACACTTCCCTATCGTCACAAGTTTTCTAAAACGTTCCTAACGCCAAACGACAGTTCCGTTTCATTTCACCTAAGAGCAGGTCTAACACTAGTTCGTACAACTTGCTATGCACGTAGCTGACCGGTCATGTATGGAATATGATAACCATTAGACGTTACCAGGAGGCAGCAACCACTTAATACTCAGGTCGGGGTAGGTTGATCCCAGTTTATTGTACACCCTATGGAAATGTGCTTCATTATATTTCGCCTTAGAAACCATTATTTTTTTTATAAATAGTACTAGTGCGATTCTTCGTGTCGCTTGCAGACAGACGCAATGCCACGCGGATAGTGAGAACGGTAATTCCTTATTTCAAAGAAAACGGTACACAATTTTCTCAAGCCTCTTACGTGGTCAAAGTAAGCGAACTCGTCAACGTGGCACCTTTTATGTCTCCGAGACTTATGCGCTCTTAAATCCTGGTGATTTTGATTCACGCTCTGCACTCGTCTTGGGGGTTGACTAATGATAGCTATCGTCTTTATTCCGTATGTCTATGCTGCCAACGTAGCGCTTCCACTCACTCTCTCCGGTCGCACGGACGATACCATCGAGTAAATCGGCTTTAACCAAAAATAAAACGAACACTAATTTTCTTGCTATACCCTGGGGGCGTGGCCTACTCGGGCTCTCGTTTCCTCGTTATTTAGCTCTAGTAATCTCTAATTATCCGGAGACCAAGTCAAAACACCAAGACACGGCTTACGATATCCTGGAACGGTCCTATGCTTCGTCGAAGCTAGCCTCTACCTCGAAAAATAGCGAGTCAGTGTCGTACGACAATAAAATTCAATTTAGTGGTAGACTATTCTCTGGACGATGCTACAGTCGCCGGGGGCGATTTCGAACACATTTAGGGGTCGCTCCAACGTAATGTTTGAACAACCAAATTTAGCGGGGGCAATATATACAACGTTCAGTGGCTCGTTATTCTACCAATTTTACAGTTCAGGGGAATCTGGCTAACTTTCGCAACTATCCTACAGCCAGACCCCAGGTGAAAGGGCACATCCTGCGCCTACCTACGAGACACGGGACGGTCCCAAAATCAATTAAAATTTACACAGGATTCTCACTTTCCCTAGGAATCGTCGACAGTTGGTTGCTAACGTTAATTCTCCAGATGGCCCTAAATTTGGACTTCCATCGCGATAAGATCTCATCGCGACCAATTGCTAACTACTTATTCCGTCCTACCATTTTAGTCCTAAACCCTAAATGTCTTTAGTCGGTTCCCTACTTCCCCCGCATTTCTCTTCTTTGTATCGTTATTGCCCTGTTTTGCTGCGCTGATGAGTGCGATACCAACGTTTGTATTTTTGGTACATCACGAGCATTGGTTTGCGTTATGCGAGAGCGAGCGCATTTGTTGTGCCGATGATTGATAGAAACTAGGCGGTAATGCGAGAGAAAGAGAAATAATCTAACATGGAAATGAATCCACTTCTGAAACCTAAATACGTGAATGTTAACTGGAACCCTAACGGGCCGCGGAAATAAAATAGAAAGGACAAAATTCAGCGATCAAGTCGCTATGAAAAGAAACAAGGGTTTTGCTCCCGTTCGATCTGAGGCCAAAGTTTTTCTCAGATGTGGTAATTTCTACTTGGTGGCAGCGCCCGTTTGGCGACCTGTTTTGTTTCCACTTCTGGAATCCGATGGTTCAAGTAGGTAATCATCTTGTAGTGGTGTTATTTTATCCCGAAACTACGCTAAAATTGTTTGCTCATATAACCGTCCATGGATACACTTTCACCGGAACATAGGTAAATTCGGTATTGCGGTGTCTAAGTAAATAATAATATTTAACGACGAGCTAAAGCTTTTGCTGGTAGACGGTGTGCAAGCACACGACTAAATCTTTAGATGCTAGGCGCGGCTCTAGCCCTTATGTGTTTAGGGCGCGACGTTTATGCCGGAAATAAGTTTGAACCTGAAGCGTCCTATAAAACTTAAAGGTGAGACGCTCGGCGACTCCTTTCGTGAAAATATTTTGAAACTGGAACGTGGAACACTCAGGAATGTTCACCTGTATTATTCTCTTTATCGATCAGCCAGCCGCGCTACTTGTTAAGATCACCTAATGGAATGCAAGACATCAAGCAAACTTTCAAATTGTCTAATGTTCGCGTGTAATAGGCCAGTATAATTACACAAAGCAAGGTACGTTTATACAGCACATAAAATTATGTATATTTTATCATACAGAATAATGCATCATTTACCTTAAGATGCGTGCAGCAGGGCCGGATGTTGTCACAGTCTGTTCCGGCTCTAAAGCCATGCTTGACGAGCTGCGATCAGCCAGTGTGACATTTTTTCGGCCTAGCCAGACCATACAAATATATTAAGCTAAAAGTAAAGCCAGGATAAATTGTAACAAGGACCGGAATCGGCTCTAAAAGCCAGAAATATATGAAGACAATGAAAAATCGGTAAACAAAGGAAATTGGTGATATTTGCAGTCATATATTCGTAACACATCCCTCCAGTTACAATAGCGTAATTTTCATGCATAAAACAGCGTGTTTACATAGCTACTAGGTTGGCTTGTAAAAGGCGCTTAAACAAAAATTAAAAAAATAGCGATATTTTATGTATTTATTTCACCTGAATTTATGCGTTTCGCGTTAATTACTACTAATCTTGCCTTTTTTGAGTGAAATATTTTCCCTGTAACACAATCTGCTAAATTGAATGTAATAAATACGTTTTCTGTAGTCCGTGCCGGCTACCAAACCCTGAGACAAAGTCACTCCCGGCTCGTACAAATATACTAGCATAGCTTAGCTATTTATTTTGTTTATGAAGGGCCGAATGCGGCTATGCCTTTTTTCACGAGCCAGTATTGGTTCTGTGACAGAATCCGGCCCTATTTGTAAACAACTTAATGTAAATGATGCAAAAAATAAGAAGTAAGCGGTTAACAAACGACAAGGTCAACATAGAACACGAATGAATGGGTTGCGGCGAAGCAAGATTCCTTAGGCTCAAGTTATTCCGATCCTAGAAATTTATTCCTCTCTTTTGTTTTCCCAAATTGACTTAACTCACAAAAACCGCAATCTTTACTTAACCGGAGCACTCAGTAGGACACCGGTGAGCACGCGCTTCTATTCTAAGTCTCAAATCTGTTCGACCTCAAGAGCAACAAGAGCACCGAAGTTTCTATTAAAGTACAAGTTTTATAACAAGAATGTGAACTACAAACCACAAAATGACACCTAAACTCAAACAGTTTTTTGGCCGTCCTAAACATTTGAACTGTGGTCATCTCAGGGAAAAATTTTTCAACCTAGCTCAGCTCAGTCGTCATGAAAGAAATATGGATCTATTATGTCCGAAAGAGTTCACTTTAAAATCTACCTCGGGGGACCAGAAGGACTTCGACTATTTAATTTTGTCTATTCCCATGAATCTTAACTCGGTCATTTAGAATGATTCCAGACATCGTTATAGTGTAGCATGTCGGGACAACGTAGGTCTGCCCAAAGGTGGACGGAAAAATCCACTCACAGGGAGCTGGTAACTAGCTACTTTCACCTATGAAGTTTGTGGGCCACTGCGCAAACGTATAACCTAAATACTGCCTAATTCTCATCTCTCCTGGCGAAAATAAACCCCGTTCCTATCGTCCACTCCCACGCTTGGAAACTGCGGGCAGCATCAGCAGAACCCGGTTACGCAGTAAACCCATCACAAAACCTTGTATAATTCATGTGAAATAGAAAATCGCACAAAACAAAACAAAACTGTGCGTCGGAGCCAGTCAGCAAAGTCGACCGAACTCCGCGCTGCCGAAGTCGAACTAATTCGATATTGAAGGGCGGTATGTCCGGCCTCAAAATTTTACTCCTATATTTTATATACAACTTTTCCTATCCTCTAATCGTACGCTAATTTCGAATCTAACCCGACCTTTTCAGTCCCAAGTTCTGGATCCAATCAGAATGTTCAATCCTTCTTCCCTACCGTAAGCGTCAGGACGGTCTATCTCAAAGGACAGTGCCGAGACAAAACCGCGGCTCGCCCCTGCATTTCTGGGCAAACTTAAAATTACTGTCTTGATTCTCTCGTTGTTCAAGTAAATTAAGCTCAGTTTGGGGCAAAGGTAAAAAATATAACTTGAACACAACCGCTCGAGATATTAAAAGAAACTGAAATTATCGCTAATGGTAACAGGTAGACCAGTTCCGAGTCAAACCGTCTAGACGTATTCATAATTGGAAAAGATTACATCAGTATTGGCTAGATCGACGTAGTCGAAAAAAACCACGAAATCATGTCGTCTGGAAATTAATAATCTTAATGCTCCAATTTCGCGACAACAACGCCATCTGCGCCTCCTTTCAAACAATAGTAAGTTCCCAGACACCTTAATCTTGTCTGTCCATAATATTCATATTTTCATAAATGTAGAACAAAGCCTAATGAATCGCGATTCAAACTGACTACTCCTCCAAGAATATCGATATGCTGAGCCTGCAAATACTACACGATCTGTCTGGAAACTGAACTTCAATTTTATCAAACCAAACACCGCCTACCGACGCGTCCTAAGGGGAACCACCAAGTAACAGGGCCCATGCGCGGATAAAAGACACCGCCGGGAACCACCCTCCGGGTGGACAGCCCCACCCAGAGCTACGGGGACCTCAGCCGGGCTCCAAACTCTTCCCCCCAAAGCCTCTAGATATAATATATACATGTGCAGACTTCATTCGTAAAATTATCAGAGATTAACTAATATATGTTTTTATTACATATAACCGTATAAATTATTCGGCGCAATCCCAGTTGGGGGGGGAGTAATTCAACCAACCATGGAATTTTTCTGAAATGACATCTTTTATACTAAATCCGCCCTCCTGAGTCGATTGGTGCCATTGGCAGACCTCTCCGATTTGTCGTTCTTCACATATCAGGGACGGCAGACAATTGTCTGCCCTAGCTCCGCCTTGCAGTTCATTTTCACAGTTTTTTCCGTTTACGACTAAGCCTTATACTAAGCCTAAGCCTAAGCGTAAGCCTAACTCTTAGACTAAGCTTAAGCCTCCTCGCCTGCGTTTGCCGGTACAGTACTTTACTAAACCCTAAGCCAAGGTTAATTTTATTTTTAGATAAATAAATAATGCCCGGACGTCACAAGAATCAGCAATTCACAATAATTCTATAAACGAAATTGTGGAGATTAATAATATTCGAGACCTCGATATAACGTATACTGAACTCGCGCGACAAACTATTGATAATGATTCAACTCTCAAGCACCTTGTTCGACGACGTTTATTAGCTAACTACAAGGATTGCGAGTGCGGCCAACCCTGTTACCTAGCAAAGCGTGGAGATTTCGGTAGGTGTGACGACTGGGAATGGCGATGTTCAAATCACCCCACTTGTCGAAAAAAATATTCGATCCGGCAAGGATCTTTTTTCGCTAGTCATCACATTTCTCTTGGAAATGCAATTTTATTAATTCAAGCCTACATCGACAAACAGACTACAACATGGATTCAAAAGCAATTACATGTTAGTAAAAATACCGTCACCGATTGGTATAACTATTGCCGAGACATTGCGGTTGCATTCGACAGGGACTACTGGCAGTATCTGCGATTGGGAGGCCCTGGTGTTGACGTTGAGATTGACGAATCTATTTTTTTTCGGCAAAAATATCATCGTGGTTTACGTCGACGAAAACATGGCTGGGTTCTTGGTATGATCGAGCGACATTCTCAAAGGTGTCTTCTCTTCCCAGTCAACAACCGACAAATTCCAACAGTAATCCCATTAATTATTCAACATGTTTTACCTGGAACCCGAATCCTAACCGACAGCTTTCGTACCTACATTGACGGTTTACGTGCCCTTCCACGGCCACATCTATACACGCACGAAACTGTCAATCATCATAATAGACAATTTGTAAATCCCACTGATCATACCGTACATACACAGAACATCGATGGATTGTGGGCCCGGCTCAAAGAATCTATCCGAACACGTGGTGGAGTGAAACCGCAGTTGTTTGATCGTTATTTGAAGGAATATACCTGGCGACAACAATTTAAAGACAATCCTCAAGGGGAATTTTTCGCTCAACTACATGCTCTTTATCCATTATAAATGTAAGATATCTTGCATTTGTCTATAATAGTCAATAATGTTCTAATAGTCAATAGCAAAATATACTTAGCCTAAGCTTAAGCCTAAGCCTAAGCCTAAGCCTAAGCCTAAGACTGAGCCTAAGCCTAAGTCGGGGGGCTGCCGCCCCCCGAACCCCCCGCACTAAGCTGTTACTCCCACAAAGCAAATTTCTCAAATTTAATTTTTTATAAATTCACGTATTTGCCCATAATTTCTTACAATATCAAAATTTTGCAACGAAATTGCCTCCATTCAACTCCTCTCGTCATTCCGCGTCTAACGGTATATAATATGTCCATGTTATTACGAAAAAAATTTTTTTCATTTTTTTCCATAATTACGGAATTACCCTGCATCACTTACCCACATTGCCCCAACTTCCCCATCACTAAACTTTATAACGATTTTTTGTTATCATATGAAAGCCTATTAAATTCCACATTGTATGGTGAAGACCTCATCCAAATCCATCACTCCTTTCAAAAGTTATAGTCAATTTTCTAAAAATCGTCACTTTTTAAAATGTTCATTTTTTGAAAAACCCCTTTTTAGGGGTACACTGGGGACTTACCCTTTGACCCTAGAGCCTCAAAACCATTCTAAATCGAAAGAGCGGACGTTTTTTACCCATGGGGGGGATTTAGGGGGGGTAGAATTTTTGAGCGAAGCGAAGGCGGCTTAAGTTTGAAAAAAAGCCTCCAAAAGCCAAAAAGCAACCCATCCTAAATCATAGAATAATGAGTTCAACATCAAGGTTTATGTTTCCAAAAGGGGCGAACCTGATCACGAAGTGATCTCTTTTGGGGTGAGAGATGATTGGGGGTACAGAGACTATGGGGGCATAGTTTCCAAAAGATGGGTGCTATAGCAAGCGTAAAATAATTTTCCCCCCCAACTGGGATTGGGCCAATTATTCTTTAGTATTTCTGTCTGGCTATTGTTTTTAATTATTATTGTTGTGTTAGTTAGTAGACAGTCGAGTAGAGGTGACGGAGAATGAGAAAGGGAAGATAATAGAGAGGAGGAAGGAGAGAAAAGAAAAAAGACAAAGAAAGACCGAAAGGCAGAGGAAGAAAATAACACAGAAAAGAGAAACGACGAAACGGTCAAAAGGTCGTGAACAGAAAACGACCAGAAAACAAAGCAAAACGAGCAAACACGGACGGCGACAAAACATCGTTTAAATAAAGAAAACAGCCGCAGAGAGACAGAAAGGAAAAACGAGAAGGGCACGGGATGAGGATAGGGGCAGAAGGTTCGCGGGGGACTCAAAGGGGCTGGGACAGATTTGAACACAGGACATCGAGAGGGCTAGAGTGACACCAAACGAATGGGGGGGTGGACGCAAAACTGGGAGTTGACCCATGTGCACCAACGTACGTGTATTAGTGTGGAGAGATTTGGCGGGCTCTTCAGGTCTAACGGCTGGGGAGAACGATGCCCCTATGCGTTCGTGCAACGGAACGCGATGATGTCCGTTAGTTATCCGATCGTATGACGTGTATAGTAAAATACGTAGTTCTTGCAAGCGACGGCTTGTTCATGAGAATAAAAGATCGCTATAGCGATGGTTCGATAAAATCAGTGAAAACTATGATCACACATAACTCCTAGTGTTACAGGTTCCTCCGGAAAGATGGGGTAGTGGGGAATCCGCTCATAAAAATGAGAAAGGGGAATACGAGTATATTAAAATTAAATATTAATAATTGGCGTAACATCACAGAAAATATGCCTATTCCGAACGTCTCCCAACAGTCAAACTTAGCGTAAGTAACAGCAGTTTATTTAATTTTAGCGTGTTTTCCCTTCAATTGGTGGGCTAAAACCTCAAGCAATTTTGATTATTGTGTCCGCACTGTAAAGGCCGAGAAATTCTGTATCGATAAGTACTCAGTGCGTTTGCCCTAAATATCAACCGTTAGACGGTTAGCGGCTTGCGAAAGAACCCGACATCCGTCTTTCCGATTATTCAAAACTACTGCTTTCGCGAGCTTGTTGTTTTCGGTTTGTTTGCGTGACTATTGTTTTGTGTATGGGTCTGGTTAGCCATTGCAACGCCATTTGCTTTGCTTACAACCAGCGCTAGTGAAGCTAATACTTTTCATCCTATTGACTACCCTCCAATCTTTAAAATTTTCGCCGTTCACTGTGTGATGAGCGGTCGACGTCCTCCTATTCCCGGACAGTTATAACTTCGAAGTTTCAACAACATGGGGCGACCGCTCGAGTTCCGGGTATGTTCCAATAACTTCTAAAAATGCCTAATACCCTATTCACATCCTCAACACCGTTCTTTTTTTCATAATCTCCTCAAGTCATATTCCAATTAAATAGACAAGCAATGACATTTAGGCATAAATAAAAGAGGCATGCAATTGCATATATATAACGCACAGGATAAGCCATAACATACACATATGTAAACGACAAAGGTTAATAATAAGCGAAGCGACATTAAAAAGACGATCATGGCTCTATACAACATACTATTCCAAATTGGTCTAAATGAATCTAATTCAAATGTAACAAAGTTTGAGCTACTTTGAATTCTATCACGCGCAAAGTAGCTAGCTATAAACAAAATAAGGCCGCTGGAATGCCTCTTTTGTCTCTTACTTACAGCTAGAACCCAACTTCTTCAGCAGTGATTCAATAAACCTTTATCCCCAAGGATAAATCTTCCAGGTGGTATGGTCGGAGAGAATTATATATCAAACATCCAACAATCTTATATATACCGTTTAATACGTATGTTTGCAAGATAGAGTAAATGTAAATAATTGTTAAAAACTTCGAAAGAGTAACCAAAAGGTTAAAAAATGGTCTGACACAACAGATCAATACTACCAGACATAAGAGCAACCACAAGATTAGCTTCAGTCATAATAGCAAATTCACAAGAGTAACCAAAAGGTTGATTCGATAAGACTGATAACTAGTAAAGATATCCAAGAATTCCCACAAGGGCAAAATTCATACCTCCGACAATCATAATCTTCGAATAGGTCTTCACAAAATCCACAAAGCCGGCTATGTTTTACAATATAAACTCTGTATAAGCCGCTTTAGCGTACAGTTATCTTACTAGTTTTTTGCCACTGTTCGTTAATTATATTTTAGAGATTTTAGAGAGAGATTTTAGAAAGTGCAATTAGGGCTTGTTCGTGCTTAGGAATTTTGAAATTTTGGATATAAGAATCAAGAAATTATTTCGTTATTTCTAAACATCTAAAAATTCTGATATAAACTGGCTGTGTGTTATATATCCGCGGCAAAGGAACATGATATGATAACGAAGTGAGGATCCAAAGATTGGAAGCATAACAATGATGAATAAACAAATAACTTTACAAAACACCTAATAAACATGAAACTAATACATGATAAGTATACCCAGTAAACAATGAACACGAGAAAGTTCGGTAAACCGTATACAGTTTTAGACAAATATGTGTTTCCGTAGGGTAACTAAACCCATATTTCACTGTCAGTCGCTTTAAAGTCTTAGATTCTTGGATCTAGGTTTCACCTGGTTCTAGATGAAATTACTTTTAGCATATTGACGCGAGTTAACACCAAAATTTAGACCCTTTGAACATGTAAACAAATCCTAACTTGTGGTACACAGCTGTAGTTTATGACCCAACGAATTCATACACCGTGATGGGGCGAACTAATTATTCACTCATGTAGGAGAAATGTTTCAAGCGTTGCATTTTGTTAGTTATTTCTCTGCCATGCGTTGGGAATTGACAGTTGAGAGTGATAATTGTTCTAAGTGATAATTCTAAGTTGACATTTGATGAAAAGTTTATAGAAGTTTCAGTCATTACTTTATCTAGGTGTTCTCTGAGCAGGTTTATGTTTCATAACCGAGAGTTTCTGCCGGTGCTAAAAACGGAGGTTTAACCACCAGCGACAATATCAATCAATATTTTATTGTTTGAGAGAAATCGTGGACTTTCGTTTGCAGAATTTTAAGTACACAAAACCTTTAGGCACTGCACGCTGACGTGGCAGCCCGAGCTAGGTTGGTTGCACTAACAGCCGAGGCGAGACGGTACTGACAAAAATTCCTAGAAACTATTTCGAACGCATCTTGGATAAGAATGGTCGTAAACTGATGACTGCTTTCCGAAAATATATTTAGGCAACAATATAACAAATACCAGAGTTAGCTTTAGCATAGATTTGTGCCCGATTTAAAGTAGCAGAACAGGTACGAATCGAATTAAGGACTGAAACGATTCAACATCGTGCAAAAAGTTGTTCCATCGAGAAGAGGCTGAATCGACACGTAGTTGTGGATCGGATTACTTTGAGGTAACTGCTTGCAAAATTAATAATTTTACGTAATTTACAAAATTCAATGTGCGATTGAAAACGTAGATATTACTGGGTGAAGCACTACTTCAGCCTAAGAAAAATGAAACCCGAATAACGGATGTGCATAAAACCAGTTGAGATTAAAAATATGAGGTATCTTAGACTTAACTTTCAAACAGAAAATATAAAATTAACCGAGTCACACTATAAAACTGCCTCTTGAGCACAAATTTACCTCTGAAGTGACAGAATTTTAGGATTATGATTCAAAGGCAAAATTAACCATCAAAAGGCAGTGTAATGTGCACCGCAAATCGATTCACATCCTAACCTGAATATAAGTCAACGTTGAATGCGCAAATAGTGACGATCTTCCAGTTTATAGTAGCCTTCCAGCTTCGGATAACTTAGATAAAGGTCTCGTAGAATTTAAGGCCGCCTTAGTAGAATGTGTTAAACAACATATCTGTATCAAGTTCTATAATTTTAGTTCTAGGCGTTTCTATTTTCCTTTTGCATAATATTACATGCTAAATGGCATGATTGAAAAGTTTATAGATGTTTTATATAGTAAAAGCACCAATAATTATTTTATCCTGCAGTCACTTTATATTGTCCCCACTGTTTAGAACATTTGCCCCTCCCTGTAGTCGCGATCCTACCGTATAAACTGTCAGGGTGACACCCATACTGTAAATCAGTTTCCGAGGGCATACGACGCACCTCTAGCTACTACAATTTTTCTTTACAGTGTCGCGCACACCCTTAGCTACTAATTTGCCGCGAATTATCTGTAACGGATACCATCCGTAGCTAATGAGGCTTATTAGTCAACTGTTCTGTGTAGTTTTTATTAATTATCGATATTTGTATCTAGGTCATATGAACGTTGATGAAATAATACCGCACACTCAATAAAACTGCAAGGAGACACGGTTTGCTTGACACTGTTCAGAAGTGGCAATACCTCTAGCTAGCTACCTTTGAAAAATTTATAAAAAACATGTGGGTGTCTAGGACTCTTAGTTGTCGACTGTAAACCTGCTACTGTGAGGGGGAACATAATTTCCAAACATTGAGAACATTATAACGTGAACGCCACATTAGTTAACAATCACTTTCGTACAAGACAACTTGTTAGTAAAACTGTTTGGTTTTATGTACTTGTTCTTCTTACACTTTTAATTAAAATTTATATAATGTTTTGTTTGCTGTTTTCTATGTAACAGGACCGTTCCGATCTGTTACGTTGGTACGTGCTCTCATCAAGAATTTTGGTCCAAGAATGAATCGTCGTCAAATTTTCTTCTAAACCGTGACAAATTTAAAATTCTGAAGTATCTGTATTACACTACTAAATTTGGAAGTTTTCAACCTCAATTAACTGTGGTAAATTTAATATTTCTTAAATGAGTGACTTTTCAACTAAAATTTCCTAAAATTGTCATTCTTTCCTGATGGAATCGTCGACATCAACGTTGCAGCATGGAAAAATAAACGGCGATTTTGGTTGCTATTTTTGAGCGGTCCTCAACGAAGGACCCGTTTTTTGACAAAACTACCCGGACATTGGGTGAATGCCAGTATTGGGAAAATCGGGCCCGAATGGTCCGACGATACCAAAGCGACCATACGAACTGCCACTTACAAATTTGGAAACATAGGGACAACAACCAAAAGCAAAATAAAGGAAGCTAATGTATTACTATAATAGTGTCTTTATTATTCAAGAATGTAGCAACTAATCATAATTAATTGATATGTGTTGTATCATTGCATGGCGCTACCAAACTTTCAATGCGGTCCAATAACATTCGAGACTTATAATTCCAACCCCATGTACAAAGTAACTCGTTTTCCCGTTAAAAATTTAAGACTCAAACCACTAATCGGAAACACTAGGCGTGTCATCATTATAAGAAACGATGAGAGCCTATTTTTGCATTGGATGGTGCTCTAGACGGACCGTCCCTATAAACGTCCCGAAACATTTTCACTCAGACTTATCCCACTCATACTTCTAACCCCATGTAAAAAGTCCCTATTTTCCCCTTAAAATTTAAGAGATGTAACAGGACCGTTCCGGTCCGTTTTAGAGTCAAGCTCAACAGGGTCTTCTTTCCACGTCCGTGCTGTAATCGAGGTCCGTCATGGACTCGACCAGGCCCGAAAGTCTGATAGTCAACGCTTTAACGCGACCACATTTAACCTCCATTGTGTTAACCTGACCCTTGTAGCGCCATGGTTTCTAGAGCTCGTATACTCTTGTCCGTTCTTGTCTATTGTTATGCCTTATGCAATCTTAACTGCTTTTCATGTCGCTATGTTTGTTCGTCGTATATGTCATGTTTTTAGTTGTACGAGTATTGAACCCAGGAGATGTGTCAAAGGACGAAATATTTGAAATTGTGCTGAATCAAATCAATTATAGGAAAACGTCCATTTTTTCTAGGGGCTTCGATCAGGTCAAGAGTTACGGAGATTTTCTTACACACGTGGGGTTAAAGTTACGACCGTCGGGAATGGGAGGCCTCTTGATCGCTCGTCATGCATCGAGCGATAATGGCTGCTCGCCAAATGGCGAAAGGCACAGACAATAAAAGTTGCTGGGGAATAGCCAAACGCCTTAATATAAACTTTACCTAGTGCTGCCGCAGCACTCCTAGTGGTTAAACTGGGCGGAGAACAATAGGAATCGCGGAAACAATAACAATGAGTCATTTCAGTAGCCCAGAATAGCGGTCACGGGTTCAACGAGCCACACCCGGTCAAAGGCTAGGAACTTGAACTTATGGCCTGAACCCTTTTCGGTGCCAGATTCAGTGGGCTTTCCAATGAAATTTAGTAGGGCCAAATCATTCTATTGGCTATCAAGTTATACTATTAATTTCGTCTATTATTCATCCGAACAACCGCTGCCTACGCTTGGTAGGGTTGTTGTCACCTTTCGGTCACCTTGATATATCCCGCAATAAATCTCTTCTTTCGTTCGACGCCCTCCTGAAACTCGGTTGAACCTTAGTCCGTCTTGGTTCCTACGTAACATGCTCAATCTAACTCATTACTACTGTACTACTGACACATTTGGACTAAATCGCCTCAAAATCAACGCGTCTACCGAGTTTATAACTTTTTACAATTTCCCACGAAAGGCCCTAGCTTGACCCTCTAAGTATCGTTGTGCAGACCGAGCGAAATTATGACCCAATAGCATCATCACATCACCGTCTGCCCCTTAGCCTGTGCATGGGATCTGTCGAAAACGTGTTCTTCTCCCTCACTTTTGCCCAAATTACCCGATCAGGAGTGCCCTTATTGTTCCCTCTTGTTTGCAGAGTAACTCCGGCCAAAGATTTATACACCAATGTGTAGTTCAGGCATTAAGTATTGCAACGAGCCCTAGCGGATCTTTATCCACTCAGTTGTTCAACCGCTATGACGCGCCCCCAATAGTGCATGTGATTTGCTATTGTATACTATAGGAATTAACATCTATTTTTCTTTCAATTTGCAAAGCAGTATTAGTTTTCCACCACCATTAAATATTGGCATGCGACCTCTTATTCGACTCGCTTATTCTTGACGAACACAACTATGTGCGGCGGGTCTCTATCTGACCATACGTTGACTCGTAGTGATCCGCCAAACTGCGCCCCAAAATCAGATAAGTCTGGTGGGCATAAAATTTTGACAATTTTATCCTCAACTTGAAAAAATTACACCTCATGGTGTTCATATCATCGATACGGCCCTAAATATACCCGGCGGGTCACCGTAAACCCTCTCTCGCATAAACTCGGGACAAGCACAAACAGCGCCCTTACCTTTGTCAAAACTCTCTCTATCTTCACCATTTTAGTACTTTTGTGAGTCCCACCCGTGAAACAGTGGTATTACCCTCATCCGAATCGGCTCTTCGTGACGAGTGCAACGATTACTCTGGGACATCGTTCCGCCCAGCCATTAGTCCAGGAGAGCCTGCTAAAGCCTCCCATACTAATACGTACAAATCGGTCCGCATGAGTCAGGACCTAAGATTGGGCCTGACAGCCTCGTGTTTGGTACCGATCTGACCGATTCTTCGTCCTGGAAACGAATTTAGAAACCCGCGGTGGCCCCGGTGGATCCCGGGCTGGGGTGCCCTTCCGGTTGGACGTTCCACAAGGGGTGTCCCTTCCCCGGCCCCCGGGAGGGTCCCGTCCCGCGGTGCGTTCCCCCCTGGGACGCCGGCGACGTAGTCTCGGTCTTATGCAATTTCGAAATCGAAATAGACACAAACACTTAAACCGATAGGCAAAACGTGTAATGTGTACCTGTGATTACGCTTGTTGTACAAGGATGATATCCAAAGAGTCCATGCATCGCGCGTGAAAACATCGCAATGCAGACATGGACGGCGAGGAGCAAAGGGGTATAGATTAAACACATATCACAGACTAACATATCAATGTCCAATGTCTGCACGTTGTTACATGGAAGATATAAGGATCGATAAATGAAACTGTTTCGGGTTTTAAGTTCGAAGTAACAATGGTTTCTTTTGAAGGTTTCATGATTTTAATGACGATATTTAATAATTTCAATAATAATATTCGTTGCTGTTCGGGAACGAAGGTGTAAGTATGTGCGGGGAAGCTAGGATGAAGCAGAAAGGGGGTTTAATTTAACCAAGCTTAGGCGAAGTAGGTTAAGGATTAGAAAGTCGCCTTAAAATATGTGAGTTTGAATCTAGCAATAAGGCATCCTTGAGTTGACTTTACAGTCCGCCGTACGGCATTCGATTTCGTTAAAGACGGCTACATTAATTATGTCCTACGTCCAATCAGGGTTCTTACGCGAATCTTAATTAGTAAAATTTTGGGTGGAAGTCTCTCTGGTCCCCGTGATCATAGGTAGACTATAAACAAAGTATTTGGATGTTACTGATCCAGTTTTTAAGCCTATTGAGCTGAGTTAGCGCTTTAAAAAACTTTTCCCAGAGCATATCACGGTTATAATTTTGATGGGAAGCTGATTCTGAGTCAGGAAAGGATCGATAGGAATTATGGAGTTATTGAATTACTTGAAAAATTGTCAATTTTAGTAGAAGGTTCGATGCCCGAACCGCGATCGGGGCCTAACGAATCACATTCTTCAGTAAGGGGCAAGGTTCTTCGCGGGCCCCCTTCGCCCTGGGCGAGTAAACCAAATTTACTTGTAAGCGAGTTAAGAAAATTTGGGTATTAGGGCCCGGCGATTGAGCAGAAACTCGACCTCTGGCCAGGGTGAAAACGAAAATTTCTAGGCTGTATGCGCTTGAGAGATTCGCTCTGGGAGTTGACTTGGACGCTTTGTCACTGGATGTTTGTTGGGAAATTAAACAGAATTGTTTCATGGCTTCTGTTTCTACGATAACTATCATTCAGCCCCCGGCATCTGCGCCTAATTGCTGACAAACTGAACAAACTAACAAAAGAAGATATTTCTGAATCTACTCGTTTTGATACTTACTACCTTGTTGAGAGACGCCTCTGATGTTACCTATATTAAAAATTGAACTTGCATTCCGAAAATAATGGCCGCGGCTACTTCTGCCAATCGGTTGTTTTTCGCCGTTACTATTACTAACCAGTGAAAGCAAAACAGGACTTGTCTTTTCAAAGTATATACTAAAGGTGGTTCAACCCTCGATTACGCAGCGAGTGGTATCACTGCGAGCAAGAGACGTTTATAGTCATATATACGGTGGAACGAATCAACCCAGCCTCCAAAACCTTTAAATCCGCAGATTAAACAAACTGCACCATTAGACTGAAATCCACAAATCATCCATAGCTCAAAAGGGGTCCCAGGAATGCAGTCGGATGCCAAAAAAGGTTATATTGGTCGCAGGTACATTCAAATAAATCATCACACAAGTTTAAGCATCCGTGAAAACCTTTGTAACAGCAAATGCAACAAATTATAACATTTGGTTGGAAATCACGGAATCATGTATGGCTCAGGCTCACATCTTGTTACTAAATCA
>JASANE010028342.1:0-61347 GCA_030248225.1 Trileptium ribeirensis
AGCATCTTTAATATCCTGCTTGCAGTATCGCGAAGAATGCATGCAGCCACCAGCTTGAGCGTGAAGACGTTGCCCAGGATCCTCGTAATAACATGCGTCGCATTCGTCTTTGTACTGTTTATGGAGCTTCTCGAGCACTCGTTCAGCTTGTTGTAATTGTTGGAACTGAATTCGCTGGAAGATGCGATCCCAAACCAGCTTCTGCACCTGCATCACATCGATGCAGATGATCGAACGGAGGATACTCCAGAATTCGTTCTCGATGATCAGGTGCGGATCTTCGCAGCGATCGAAATTGATCCGATCGTAGACCATATCCGCCAGCCGTTGCGCGTCCGCTCGTCTATCGAGGTCGTTGTCGAGTTGATCTTCGACTGCATCGCTAGTTGTTGGAACGTTACCACCGTCGCTGTCGTTGAGAAGTGAATTGTCGCTGAGCAGCGCATAGTTGAACAGCGAGTCGTCGACCAATACATCCAAATTACCAACAGACTGAGTGAAAGCCATAACGAAGTGAGTGTAAAAAACAAACTTGAAAGTGAATCCAAAACCAGTGAAGTCTTGATTAAATAACCATCTACACCATCTGTCAAAACAGCATCATATGTCACCTCCACATGCCCCACTTTAACTCCACACCATCGATATTTACCCCACACAAGCCATATATCAACCCCACATAAGTGAAATTCACCCCACAGGATATGCAGTAATGACGACATTGCGACGCGTATCCATCACAACCCGGATTCGATCAGTATCTCCAGATTCGCGAGAGTGGCCTATAATGTTTTCAAACCGTCTTTCCACCACCACCCGGTTATTATTACTAATTACGGTTTTATCAGGTTTGTTAATAGTTTTATTAATTAATTTAATAATTGTATATTGTGAACCATAAAAATATGATCCATCCTCAGACGAACCATGTTTTTCAAATACGTGTGGGGTTATGAACATCTTTAAAAATATGTCGCAACCGAAATATATACCCCACATGTGGTTATTGAGTATATTATATATATATGCGTGTGGGGGTCATTAATCAACCACCACACTTGTGTGGGGGCCATGAGTCATCACTCCTCTTGTGTGGAGGGGGTAAAACCCCCATTTTCTATCTACTGTAGATAAACTAAAAGTTATACCCATGTTATTACAACATGCAACCTGTTAAACATGGACCCTTTCCATAAGTGTCGAAGGTTCGTCGGCTTAAGAGGGTAGACTGACCGCTGTGAAGGAGTCCACCACGCCCCCCTCCCCCCCCCCCTTTTCCTTTATTTCTCAAACTTCCCCCCCCCCAAGCTAACGGGGTCCGACGCTTAGGGGCTAACCCCTACACCTATCGCCACCGTTGGTCTTTGACTTTAACCTTCCCAGGCGAAGTTTTATCATTTTTGAAGATACAGCAATAATTTTGATACCATTCGATTCAGCTCGATTTGTTCCCAAAATCTGAAAAAATACTCGATAAATGTATAATTTTCTATGCCATTCAAACCGTATTCACGAGCTCAGTCCATGATGGTAAAATCAGCGCAATCGGCTCGCAATCGGCTCACGGTTAACGACTTAACCCAAGAATTAGCCTTAGGATATCACATAAATGGCGGTAGCTCCTTAACTTTTGAACCGATTCAGCAGATTTTGCCACCATTCGACTAATCTCGTTAATGTAAAAAGCACGTAAAATTATTCATTTACGGAAAAAATTTTAGGTACCATTGGGGCTAAAAAATCGAAGAAAAATTTATGTCATCAGCTCATCAAGATGAGTCAAACAATACCATCACTATCGCTGTATCTTCAAAACTTATCAAATTCGGCCTGGGGATAAAGGAAAAGACCTTTAAAAATTGTAGTCTGATTTGGCTCATGTGTACACCGTGCGTCATCATTACGTTAAGCACATAATATAGCGTGACATTGTCGAGATCCTCTGCTAGTTTGATTGCCCTTCGTATAAATGTTAATGTAACAAAAAATTACATTAATACTACCAATCCAACGGTGTCCACAGAGCAAATTATCAAAATATGAAAACTATTAACCGTTGAGTTTACCTATGGACATAACAATCATTAATTGCTCCTCTGCTACAGAGTAACTTTTGAGTAACTAAAGAACTGCTGCAGCAATCTTTATAATTTTTCCAACCAATGTGTCCCGCCGTTCTCGATATACTAAACCTCAGTTTTGCATCTTATGACACTCAAAGTAAGCCTAAGTTGGGGGTTGCAGCACCCCACACTAGGCCGGTATTTCTCTTCTAACGACATAACTACCGGCTCCTACAGCTGAGATGCAGTGTTTTCAGTGGTTGAACAAACTCGAAAGACGCTTGGCTAGGATATAAAGGGTGATCCAACTGGTTTTACCAAAAATTTAGTGATTTTGTAACAATATTCCTGGCTGTAGCCGTGAAATTGGAATAAGGAGCTTTCTGTGTTTATAGACATATTATACCGGTTTATTGCTATTAATTACTTTCTACCCGCTTTAAATAATTGAGACTGGATCCCTGCCGCGTTTCAAACCTCTTTGGAAAACCGGAACCATAATTCAAATGACCTTCAAGCAGGGAGTAACCGGAATTCCGGTTCCGGTTCCGGCGAAAATCGTGTTTTGGTTGCGGTTCCGGCAAAGGGCAAAAACCATACCGGAACCGGAATTCCGGTTTAAAAATTTTGTTTGAAATTTTTCACATTTTTGCTTCATCTGTGATCCAAACATATGTAATATATATTATACAATGATCAAACTCCAATACAACCGAGCCAAAGAAAAGATTAACTAACCAATTTGCCGTGTGAAACGTAAGTAGGGCACATAATTTTAGCAGGAATTTTTCATAATTACCTGCAGGAGTTTGTTAAATCAAAGCCAGGTCGATGCTTGTAGCAGCTATTTTACACATCCAGAAGTCTGTGGGATACATTTTAATTAAACCGGTCCAACTCGGTAACAGAGTGTGGCTTACGCAGAAGTACTTAGCCTATGCTTGGCTAACATAAATTGCGTCAAGCACCAGCCGGTGCGCTTTAAAGTTTGTAAATCAGGTGAAACTGAAGTAACGTTATCTGCAACGCAAGCAGAAACTGCTTCCTTGGCAATGAACTGTATTTATTGAAACTGTGCGAGCAGCATCACAGTGTGTCTCATCTATAGCATTCTGATTAGAAAGTTATCATCATTATCATCTAACTGACGGGCACTGTTTGTCCAACGCTAGCCTAAACAGTGTCTCTGAACACTGATCAGAAAATTACCTTCTATCTATTATTTTATCTTAGAATCATATAAACCAATAATTTTAAGTTTGCTACAGAAGAACATGCAACAAACGTATGTGTAGTAAAGGGAGGCGACTGGAGACAGATCGAAAGTGTGTATTCTACGCTCCAAGCTTTGTAAGCACATTCGATTTGACGCAGTATACGCAGTGGTGTATAGTGGAAGGCATTTTTTGCTCTTAATGTCCAAAAACCGACATATTTGATCGATAAATAAACATTATTAGCTTCCTCAGTCTCTTTAAAGTTTCAGAAAGGCAATAATACCATCGCAATACATTAAGTTTAATGTAAAAGTTATTTTTAATGCATTTTAAATCCACTATACCTTCATTTCCTCCATCATCTGTTTTACTATATATAAATTTCGAAGACCAGGTTCCGGTTCCGGTTCCGGATACGGTTTAAATGGACGGTTCCGGTTCCGGTAAATTTCGGTTCCGGTTATTCCCTGCCTTCAAGGTACTGCATGACATGTTTATTAAAAGGTTGCCGCGTGGTCTAGCGCCCTTTCGTGTCATTCCAATCCAAAGGGTAGGGGTTCAATCCCACCCGTGAGTTTCCCCCGTTGGAGTAGTTTTTTGTTCCAAGCAAAATGATTCTTCTAAAGTATATTATTATAGGACTAACATGGCACTAAGAAGAGGTGATTGAAGATCTTGCTCTGTCGTTTATTCTAAGTGATGTGAATTGATAAACGATGAATCTATGTGCCAAAGTCCAGACTATGTAGGTTCAAAATTTTAACGTGCAGCACTGTAGAGCACAGATCACAATATAACACGGTCCATGTTAAACATATGAACCCAAAATCGTAGAAACCCAACCGTCCCTGCGAATCATCTATTATCCCGCTATCGATACGTAATTTATATTTCGTTTGAACAAACTCTCGTCTCATAAAATTTCCGCTGAATCCAAGCCACGTAGATTTTAATAATGGACAAATCTTTGTCAATATATATTGTAGGAATAAAGGTTTTGCATAATTTTCATATTAATATGACAATTATAAAAATTATATACCCTAGTATGAACATGAGAATAACTAACCACTATTAACTCTGCGACGAAAAGTATCTATATCGTCGTAATTGTCGACCACTCTACATGTGTCGTCACTATTTTTGTCTGTAACTAATACCGAGCTTTGATCATCGCTATTCGTAGCCATCCGAAAATTAATGCAATCGTCAGAATTATTCCACGGAACCAAGCGGAAAATATATCGAACAACGTAGTAATTAAAGAATATCTATAATAAGATGAAATAAACTACACATATACATATGTTCATAAGATGCCAAACTAATTAAATACAAAATAAAGGGGCCTTAAGCATTATTTTCTTGAAGAAATGTGTCACAGCATACGTGTACCCTTTAGCACTCCGGAGAATACCGGAGCGTGCGACCACACCACGTCAAGGCCGGTCTTCCTACACGTAACCGGAACGATCTGTCACCAGATCGTTAGAGCAGTCCGTTTTCGTGGTCGGATTCAAACCGCAAAATTAATCCGTAAGTCGCCTCCGTAGTCGAGTAAAGGAACTACTTAGTATACCACCATCATGTAAGAACAGTATATTTTTGACCTCGGTTAAAATGAATAACGTTAAAAAGACAGATAAATATTATATATACAATAAAGTATTTTGTACCATAAAATTGTATACGAAGTATACAAAAGTATATAAAATTATATATAAAATATATAAAATAATATTGTATATAAAATTGCATATCAGTAAATTATATATAAATACTCATTCCACTTGTATGCAATCATATAATGCTGCTTCTAAATTCAACCACCGGTTGTCTTTCATTACCATACTGAGACCATTAGTGAGGTACGCGAACGTGATGTGTTTGGCTGGATCCGAGCGAACAATTTGGCCGCCAGATCCAAGATTCCCCAGCGTCAAGTCTCCCTACAAGATATGAATATGACATGGCTTATTTATTAAGAACGTTTTAATTCAAATTTATTTAAAAACTATACAAAATACTATTGAAACAGTGCGACTTTATTATCTAGACGCCGTCTATCACGCCTTTATTAAGTTTAAAACATGGAAAACTTTGTTGTGTTGGGGGTTTGCTCCGAGCAGTTATTTAGTATAAATTTTGTCAATTATGTTTGAAAAATTTAGGAAATGCAGAAATTAATATTGAAGCCATATATATTGTAAGAATCAAGCTCGGACCAGCGCATGTGCTTGGACCGACTTAAATTTCCAATCGGCTCTCTAAAATGAACCTGTAGTGACATGATCAGCTTACAACGAACATGTCACACTGATCACAAGATTGATGATGCAATGATCATCTCAAGTAATCTGATCGAACAATTACACGTTGCAATCTGATGCAATCATGTCGCTAGCTATCCCACATGCAAATAAGTTCTCTGTATATAATTGTGCATGTTTTGCAATAAAGTATCGCAGTTCGTTTTGACTTCAACGCAACCTGGTACCACAAACCACGAGACACAACAATTAAGCGACTATTTATTCAGCGCCTCTTTTAACCTTATGAGCTAACTGCCCCTCACTTCAACGAAATTGACTCCAGCAATAGTGCACACATTTATTCTCACAACCAAAGAATTGCTGCGAATTTGCAGTTCATATTCATTAATTAAAAATAAAACGCAAAATAAAAATCTATTCTATCGCTTCTAACAAAGCTATATTGAATACATGTAGCTAGACTCTCTTCACATGAAAATTGATGCACAAAAACCCCAAATAGTCGTTTCCGCACACTCTAAATAGTCGTCCCCCAATTCCAAACAGTCCTTCCCTAATTTCAAATAGTCGTTCCCTTTAATTCCAAATAGTCGTAGTCGTCCCCCAATTCCAAATAGTCGTTCCCTTTAATTCCAAATAGTGGTTTCCCCCAAATTCCAAA
The DNA here is from genome assembly GCA_030248225.1 of Trileptium ribeirensis. Lineage (NCBI taxonomy): Eukaryota > Metazoa > Nematoda > Enoplea > Enoplida > Thoracostomopsidae > Trileptium > Trileptium ribeirensis. The sequence goes on from JASANE010028342.1 coordinate 6,215, forward strand.
TAGTCGTTCCCCACTCCAAATTCCGTAAAAGAGGCTCTAAATACAATGACGTATCAAGTAAATAATGGGGTTTCTTGTATCAGACCTAAAGCGAAGCTGACTGTTGAATTCCTTCTGAACACTAATTACTGAAACGATCTAAAATCTTGTAATGTAAGGCTATACATATGGTGATAAAAAGCCCACCAAATGTAATACATTTCCACGAATAGAACTCAGGACAGCGCTTTCATAAATGTGAGGTATATATCCCAATGGCCCTATTGATTGCCATAACCCAACGTTGTTGCTTTAGTACATAAATATTATATTTAATATAAATTAAATGTTAATATAAATTTATTTAATACAAAAAATATATATTTGGTTATTTATATATAAAATACAACTTTACTTTCGGTGATTTTTCCATAAAGAATCCACGTCCCCATTGCACGGGTACACCCAGAACCAAGTCGATCTCCTCGGCGTCTGCAGTTTGTACAATTTGCTTTTGAACAAATCCATCGGACACGAGGTGCCCACCGTGGGATCCAAATTCGCTTACCAAACGAGCTAAGTCACGAGCAGTTCCATATCCATTTGCAGCAGATATATCAAGATCTGAGTTATCTGGATTAGCGAAAAGATATTGCTAAAATGACAACGTTTATATAATTCAATTATGAATAGTACGCCAGTGAGTTAAGCTGACGAAATTATAACCTTCGCCGGCAATTTTGTAATAAATCAGTCGGAGTTTAAGCTGACGAAATTATAACCTTCGCCGGCAATTTTGTAATAAATCAGTCGGAGTTTAAGCTGACGAAATTATAACCTTCGCCGGCAATTTTGTAATAAATCAGTCGGAGTTTAAGCTGACGAAATTATAACCTTCGCCGGCAATTTTGTAATAAATCAGTGGGAGTTTAAGCTGACGAAATTATAACCTTCGCCGGCAATTTTGTAATAAATCAGTCGGAGTTTAAGCTGACGAAATTATAACCTTCGCCGGCAATTTTGTAATAAACCAGTCGAAATTCTCGGCGACATTGTGTCTGTCATAAAATTGGGTTGACAAGCTGCACATCTTCTGTTCGGGGCGCTTATGTATGTAGAATTTAACAAAAATTTGACTGAAAATTAAACAAATCCATCTTTTTGAAAAATATTTCTTTAATTTTTTATGATAAATATCTTTGAATTTCAATAGTATATCTGGTAGTGCAAAAGTCTTAGAATACTCTTCTTAAATTTGAAAAGGATTTTGTGGGTACAAACATTAATAATGTATGACACACATATATAGTGCCACGTTCCCTATGATTTTCGGAACAATATATGTAATAAAAATTGAGATATATAACCATACATGTTCACAGGAGGGGGTAGGGAGTTACCCCTGAGATTCTGAACACCCCCTGTGGGCTCCGCTACCCCTGACCCGTCACCCTCTTCCTGGAGGCGTCGTAAGTGCCGAACCAGGTGCTTTATACCCCACCGCGCAACCCTCGCCCCAGCCGACCACCTCCTGCCACATGGGGAAGCCGAAAGCGTGCCCCAGGGACTCAGCTAACTCTCCTGGGAATTCAGAGCACGGTCCATGTATGATATGTAAACAAAAATCCAAATTTTAATTATACATGTGTTTATGCAAAATAGACTTGAAAACTGAAGCGCATACTGAACCACTATGAAGTAAGCGACTATGTACTCCGAGTGCCAATGAATTTCCACCCTACGCAGCGGATCGGGAAAATGATATTAAATTATGTTGAGACACAGTCTAAAAGTCTGCATGATTCAAATCTCCTGGCAAAATTCAAATCGTTCATTGTGTGAATATAAATGTTTTTAGATATATGTTCAGGCATATTATGTTGAAAGAAAAGCTTGGCGAGCATTTCACGTCTATATTAGGTATTAAGACGGGTTAAAAAAGTATACTTAAACCATAGAGACCATTGCACCAACCTGGTGTATATATCACGTCCTCTGAAACCTAATGTACTTGTTAGCTTACCGGAACTGTAAATAAATCTACAGATACTTTGAATATATTTCTTTCTAATTTCATTTATGGTAAGTTTATCTTTGCTTAAATTAGCCTTTCAATAAATCTTTGGCACGTTGTCAAAAAGTATCTAGCTGTTTCAATTTCGTTATAAATTGCGCAAAGTCTTTGATCTACTGATCTTAAATATCTCGTAACCAGCAGTGGGTAGTTATTGTCTGAACACTTTCTCTTAGTCCATTCCAATTTAAATTTACCAAAAAAATTTCCTGCTCCTTGCGTATGTTCACATTGTAATCTTTTATAACTATAAATTATATTATAATCTCAACCATAAAGCTAGAAAATATTAGATTCAATCTGTGAACATAATATTATCCATCCATCCATACCTTAACCCTCGTCCTAACTTCTCTTCAAGCTACAGGAAGAACAGGCTCTGATCCTGAGAACCGACATAAAGAGCACATTTTTAGCCAGTTTCCCTCTACTCTTGAATGTCCTGGCACCCATACTAACATTAGGGCATTTCTAACTGCAAGCTGTTGCAAGCTTTTTCTACATTTCTTCAAGTCTATTCTTAGAACAGAGTATCGCTGGACCAAATACATTGCAGATCAGATACATTATAAAGCCCTTAAATTGCATGAGACCGGCACAACTATGCTACAGCGACGTATGGAAGGTGTGTTATGTTTTAAATATTTAGAAACCTTATATATATCGATGAATACAAATTGCCAGAAGGTGGCTAGATTTATCATCTCGTAGTCTGGTATATGTAACTAAAATTAATATATACTACTAACCAAAATATTTCGTCAGCTTCGAAATATTCGCAAATAATTAATAATTGGTCAAAGAACAAGCGTTTTTTATTGTAGTCAGTAGTGGCGTTTCAATATCCTTGTAAATGCAAAGCGATAAATGTTTCAACATTATGCTGTTAAAAAATGCAACCAGAGATTAAGTCGTGATGCAACCAGATTTAGTCGTGATCACGGAAACACCTAAAATAAACTGCAACCCTTTTGTTAATTATATATTTATTTAGCCTCTTCAAAATTTAATAGTAGATACCTCAAGTATCACTAATATACCTATAGGTAAAGTGTAAGTAAATATTTCCTTACAAGACTATATCTGTGCGTGTTCATGTGAAATCGTAATATGTCTCTATCGTATTTCTGTAGAAGAGCTTTGTAAATATAACTAAGTGGGACCAAAAAAATCAATAACCAGCATCCGTGTTGTTATGTGTGAACAGATGATTGGAGGTCCAGAGACTATGGAGCTATAGATGAAAAGATGGTGGGAGCCTTCCCTGATTACCTGCTTCAGGAGAGCCAAAGTAGCTGCAAAAATGATGGGATACAGCAATTACAAATACTGTTTGTATATATGCCTTGCAATGTTAGGTGAACGCGGTTCGATGGCGTTCCGTTTTAGGAATAAAAATGGAATGGTCTACCATAGTTTGGGAACTGAGCAAAATGCACACACCTTTCCTGGACCGCTTTATGCATAGTTAGCAGATATATTGGTCTTCTAGCAGAAATGGTGTTTTGAGTTTGAAAAGTGTGATTTGGTCTATTTTTGGAAAGGGATATTTGGTCTATTTCGGAAGAAAAACAGACTGATCTGCTCTCTGTTTAAAGTCCCGATCTTGCCCGCATAGCAGCAACGTTTAGTGAGAATCTCTCAAGCGCTCTGCGTTATGTTATCTCTGGCTGTGCCAAACAAGTTTTCAAGAATGATTTTAAGGAAAAATATTTAAGATCATAACAAATACGTACATTTGCGAAAAGCGGCATATTTTGCATCAAACGCTGTATGTACGAGCCGGGCATTACCATGCTGAGCATGAGACGGATGAAAAAGACGACATATTGTGGCGAATATCCGGTGATTTTCCACGAGTGCCAAAATCCACGCGGTTTCGGGTAGGCAATGCGATGATAGTTTGCCAGATCGAATCCTATTCTGATATCTTTCAAATCTGAAAATTAAGGATTTATCCCATGGTATAATCTGTAAATTTAAGTAAACATACATTGGCAAAGTGTTTTTTGATAACGAATTGCACGAGCACCCAGGCAGCCACAAGCTAAGCACTTGATATTCGTACATTACAAGATGCGAAACACATCCTGAATCTGAATATTCTGTTGCATGCCTATAGCTTATAAAATTTAGCCTTTGATACCATTGATCCAGCCTTGCGTCTTTACTTCGATTCAAACGTTAATCGGATGGACCATGGATAATGGACAATGGATCGGATGGTTTATAAACGAACCACAAATGCGTTCAAAAGTTGAAATAATTGTTTAACTCAAAATTTTGATCAAACCTCGAACAAAATTTAATTGCAATTTTTATCGATAAATGTCTCATGCTTCAAAATTCGAATGTGCCTACTTACAGTGTTTGTCAAATTATATTTGCACATCTTTTCAGTCTGATAAGGCTTTGTTCTTTAAACGTTTGAATAAATTAATTTGCTTTTCAGGACTGGTAACCACTCAGCTCCTTTGTGATCCACAATCCTATCTCTGGATGTAAACGAAAGACCTTATAAGTTGGATTAAGTGGGTGGAACTTCTAATGGTCTTCCAGATAATTCTCGAAATATTGCAAAACGCTGAGCACAATTATTTTCAACATCTCAAATCAATAAAAAATATATTGTTTTAGGCGCTAAAAGCATAGTTTAACATTCAAACAAAGCAAAAATGAAAACAGTATCAGGTCCTATAACAAGGATACTAAAGCAATAAAATTTCTGTGAAAATATTTGTTTACCTAAAACCTTGAAAAGTTCTTCTTCCGCAAATTTTGATAAGTTTCGATGCTGCGGATCAGCGCGACTCACAATCTGATCGGTGATAGTTCCAAGCGTAAGTCCATGGTATCCATGGGCACGTCCCGGCGGCCAAGCGGGCGGAGTTTCTGCAATTGCTCGACCCAACGCCTTGTAATCTTGAAGCAGTTCCCGGGTCAATGGAGCGGTGGTTGCAAACACGCCTGACTAGATTTGCACTATCAATGAAGCGCCACTTTTTAAATTTACAATAGATAAAACACCATTATACTAAAACCGCCTCGGTTTGGCGAAGTATAGTCTATATTTGAAAAAGAGGCAAAACAAAACAAACAGTAGATTATGCCGTCTACATAGCCATAATAATTTATAATAACCACTACAAGATATGATTCAGGAGCAAATTTTCACAGTAGGCGTTATATGTTTAGCTTGGACATAGCCAAAATTAGTAAAAGGCACAATAAAGCACTATATCTTTGCTATATATATAATGGTATAATTTTTTCTTGTTTTTAAAGTTTATAAAATTTGAACAAAATTTGTGCCAAAATTCCGTTCTGAAGTCAAAACTTTCGCAAATTTTGCCAAAATTTGCTTCAAAATCGCTTTTCCTCTCCTTCAATTTTGGCAGTATTTCCGACACGATTTTTAACCGTTTTCTCTTGGAAATGTGGTCCCTAGCAAAATCGGGCGCCCACGGTTCGGAACCAGGACGCCGGCTGGTTCATGCCCCCTGGCAAAATTTTCAGCGAATGGAGAGCCCAGTAAGGTTGATTGCCGCAAGTACTAGCAAACATTGCTAAAACAGGGTGTCCGCTTCGTAGAAATTCTTGAAAAATTAGAATTCTTCCTGGAAATTCTTTAAATTTTAGCAACGTAGAATAAAAACGGTTTCTGAAATTGGTTGGACCAAGAGTGCATTAGGGAAGAGTATGACACTTCTATGCACTCTAATGTTAGCACGTGTTTGATAACACGAACATTTTCGGTCTAACCCCGGGGTGCGGTGGGTCGTCGTGCACAAACCCCACCACGTTTTGTGGGGGTACCTCGGACCCCCTTGTTTTCTGCTGGGGGCTGTAGGATGGATCCCCCACCAGTTTTAGGGGATCGGTTTATACGCAGCTACCGATCCAACCGGCACCCATAAAACCTGGGTGTGTGACCTATCCCAACATAAAACGTGGGTGGTTCTGTGCACGGCAACGCCTCCCCAGAAATGAGCGGGGTAGGCCGAAAACACCCATGTCATCAAATACGGGCTAATATTAGAGTGCAGGGAAGTGTCATACTCTTCCCTAATGCACTCTTGGTTGAATGGACTGGTTGAATCTACACCAAACGGGAACAAACAATCATATAACCGTAGATATGACTTCGCTAGATCTTATTCCCTTATGAATATTATTGTGAGACAAAATATGACCACGAATCGTTCTCTACACTGTTTGTCTTTATGACGGAAACTGTGGCAAAACAAATTTACAAATTTCTGAAAAATAAGAAAACGGAAATCCTTTTGGAAATTAATAGTCACAAAAATCGTAAATCCGGCGAAAAACGTGTTGTAGCGATGTAGTTTCTTTAATCTAAAGCTGAATAACCAGAGACTACACGTTCTAAGTTCCAGACACACCTGTGCGTAACCGGAATTCCGGTTCAGGTTCTAGCTAGTCTTCGCAGGAATCGAAGATCCGGTTGCATTATTTTTGGATACCTGCATGGCATATCTTGTAATATAAGTTTTCCATTTCAAGTAAAATTATCTAACAAAATAAAGCGTTCCTAACTGAAACACTATTCTCGATGCGAATTGTATAACATAAAACGAAATAAGTTCTGTCAGTATTTCACATTGCCGAGGACTGTCTTACAACAGTAAATTACTAGGCGACGTTAAATGGCTAGTCTGTGTTCATTACCTATTTTGATCTTCGAAATTGATTTCCCTAAGCCATTTTAAAGACACAAAAAAACAATAATACATTTGCAGTACATGAAGAGAAAGAGTCCCTGTAATTTTCAGCACATATCAATAGTGGCCTCTTATCACAATTGTGGAAATGGTGGGGCTTTCCTACAACCTTCCTAAGTAAAGGCATGGAAAGTGTCGGGAAACTGTCAAATGTGTCTTTTTCACTTAATTTCGTGATACATGTGACAGTATTGTAGGTCTTTTGATCGCAAATTTTTTTCACAGACTGGTGGAGCCTAACTCATGAGGTGAGGAAGTGTAAAAACAGAACTCTTTTTTGTTTCGTGGGACAGGTTCGAAACTTTGCGTTTCCTTCCAGTTGGATTTTCATTTCTAATCATACAGGACTTGTTATTGGTAAAATCTAATAACATAACCCACGCTGCAACATTCGAAATTTATAAAATCACACTTTTCAAGAAAATTAAAATTTTACCAACTCAATTTTTACGTTGTGGGGCTCTTGAACCTGCGGAATTGGCTGCTTTCGGCAGTTGTAGCACAATTCCATTATCCTTATCCAGCTACTCCACTCATATGAATATCTTTCGCCCCATCTAGCCGTCAAACTGCAGCTTATTGAAAAAGTGGCAAAATTTCACAAGCTTGTTCCCAAAATTCAGCATATATAGCTGACACGCGAAAAAACCTCAAACTAGTAACGACACACCCAACATACTTTTAAAACAACGAAACCATTATGTTTAACTTGTAAAATAACACTATATGGCTATCATCCCTCCTGAACAAATAAGAGGTCCAGTAATACTTCTTATTATTTCACCTTATTGATAAGATCATGTTCCGGTTCCAGCAAAACATTGAAGTTCCGGTTTAGGTTACTCACTGCTAGGCCGAGCTAGCGTTTCCCAAGTAAGCATTAATAACAATGACATATGAGATAGTACACTGTAAAACTTAAGAAATATAAAACAGCGGCTAAACGTATCATAAAAAAGCAAAATATCTACATTACTCTGACAATATTTAAAGTTTGGAATATTTAGATAATAATTATATAAGCAGGAATTCGTAAAATTCAGTTGCAACCGCTAAATTTCGGGTTCCCAGCAAATGTGTGGTTCAACTTACATGTCGAACTGTAATAAGCATTTCCACCTAACTCCGCTCATTCGTAAAGATGCCGTGAACAACTTTCGTTCGCAAGCAAGCTGTCAGTTGTTAATTAGCCAATTTGGGTACAATTATTTTTAGAGTATCTGTGATATTAGTCGGAGTACTTTATAGTAGACACCGTATCCGGTTGAAAAACGTTATTGGTTTTCTTATTATATTCTTATTGTAGTGTATAATCTGTTTGTTTCGGTAGTGATTTGAAAAGCTACTACCCCTTCTCTTGAGGGTCATCGAGGAAATACCCCCGGAATCCATCGCGGGGGGGGGCGAAAAATGACGACATCGGTTTAAGGCAAAATACATAAGCATGCTCGTCTGCAATATTTTACGGAACTCTTGATAAAGCTAAGTAATGCTATTTTATGGCTCAAATATCTAGTTTAAGCAAACCCGACTACTATGACTAAACACCATCTGAAATAGAAACTTACCGAGTGACTCATTACCATTCCAATTGTAATATTTTGCTTTCCATTTTGCGAAAATTCAGGCCAATACTTCGACACCAGATCCTCGTATTGCACAATGCCTCGGTCGACCAGTAGTGCCATGGCTATTGCAGGAATTACCTGAAACATTATTTGAAAAGACAACCTTCGTGTTTCACAACTGCAGCTTAGGCTTCGCACTCTTTTAGCTGCTAACACAATTCTTTAATAAAGTGATAGGCTAAATATTATTAACTTGTTCACGCTAGAATGTATATTTGTGTAACGTTGAGCAAGCATTTGCCGTGTCAATAATTTTAATCTGGATTATCTGACTGCGAGCATCGTACATCAGCTACTTATGAGTCATTTCCGAGTTGTTGCTAAGATGCCTAAACAACTTCGCAAAGCTATTGCTCCACAACGCAGTGTAAACGAGGTCTTTTCCTTTAACCCTTCTCTCCGCAAGCCTAACTTGTTCCAACTTGAAGATACAGGGACTTATCTCGATGAGATGGTTCAGGAAATGCCCATTTCGGTCACTTTTATGACAAAAAATTTTTTTCAATTTTTTTAGTTCCCTAAGGTACCCAAAATTTTCGAAAAAATCTTTTTCTCAGTAAATGTATAATTTTATGTACTATTCGAACATTGTTGAACTTAATCGAATGGTGGTAAAATTATCTGAATCCGTGCACAGGTTAAGAAGTTATTGCTATTTATATGAAATCATAGGTCTAGTCTTAAGCCTAAGTCCAAGTAGATAACCCATGAAGTAATTGCGATGATTTTATACAAAAAACACCGTTCAACCCAGTTCGTGAATGCGGTTCGAATAGTATACAAACTTATACATTTGTGGGGGAAATTTTTTTCGAAATTTCTGGGTACCATTTGGAACCCAAAAAAATCGAAAAAAGCTTTGTCATCTCAATAGCTCAAATGGATATTTTCTGAACCCGCTTGTTGAGCTGACTAGAATGGTACCAAATTATCGCTGTATCTTTAAAATTGATCCATTTCGGGCCGTGGGCTAACCGAAAAGGCCCAAATGTGCGTCTAAATAACGTAACAGGAATGGAGTATCAAACGTTGTTCGCCGATACACTGGATGTATAAAAACACACCGAAACTGTGCGGTAGTTTGATCATGACGTCATAAAATTAATTTTATTAAATTTAATATTGTAAGATAATATAATAGTTAAGAGCTGATCATTCATGCTTGAAACTAACAGTATGCCAAACACCGTCTAAAATTATAAGATAAAATATATATGCGTCCGATACCTTTTAATGGGTAAGCAAAGACCATGGCATCTGGGTAAGCAAAGACCATGGCATCTAAACAATAGCGGCAAACCTTAGTTCCAAATTGTTCAAACAATTTATACTTGAACAGTATATTTTTATTTCGCATTACACATATCCTATAAAGGAGCTTTAACAAGGTGCGTGATCCCGTCTAAACAAGCAAACAACAGCGGCCAGAACATCTTAATATAAAGTGAATTTGCATTTAACATGTCAAGAATACCTCATTTTTTAAAATACAGCCACCGTTTGTAAGGTCATGACTACTGGTTAGACCAAATTATTTCAGTAAATCGGGTTCGCCGACGGTCTGCTACAAACCCTTTGAAAACCACTCACAAACGTATGGTACAACCATGCTTGATTGCAGATTACCACACCGTCGTATTTAATTAACGTACCAAAAAAACCTATACAAACGGTTCTAAATGTCCTGAAAGGGATATCTACGTAAAGAACCGAAGACATGCTATATCCTCGAATTCTAGGATTTATCGAATAAACCCTTTGAAAACAAGTAGATAAAAAGGTATGAAATATTCATCTGGTCTCTCGATAACCAAACCACCGCATTCAGAGTTGGTATCAAACCCTATATTCCGACCATTCTTGATGCCCTGCGCGCAATACATAACCAAGACTTCGTCAATCCTAAACCCATTGAAAGCCACTGCTAAGGAATGAAATACTGGTACTGTTTCCTCTATAACCAAACCATGGTTTTCCGTGCGCTGAAAACCTATGTGTAGAAAATTCATGATGCGCTGCACGCAATACAAAACCAAACAAACACAGTTATCTGGAAATCGGGTTCATCGATTCTAAACCCATCAAAACCACTGAAAGGTCATGAAGTACCCCCGTGCTGGTCTATCGATACCCAACTCATCGTTATGATGGCACCGAAAAACGTCTATAAACTGTTTTTGATACCCTGCACGCAATACACACCCAAACAATTGAAAACAAACTATATCCTGGAAATCCGTCAATTTTGAATATACAGAGAATATTTTGGTACCATTCGACTCGGCTCTACGAGATGAGCCAGAAACTTTCATTTCGTCCAGTTTTCTGACAAATTTTTTGATTTTTGGGTTGTCAATGGTCCTTTGGTACCCAAAATTTTCTCGATAAATAATTCGAACCGCACTGACAAGCTGAGCGATCAATTCATGCGTTAAGGCCGTATTATAATTTATGTTAAATCATAAGTCTAAGGCTCAGCCTTAGCCTAAGCCTAAGTCATTAAACCCATGGACCGAACGCGGTTGGCACCCGCTGCTGAAATTCCTAGTTGATTTCCTTGGGTGGCCGCTTCATAGTTCGCTACATTGTGTAGTTGGCGCTTTGACTGAATTGTTCCCTTTAACCAGTGTTCAAATGAGAGTGGATGGCTCGTTTTATTTCATGTACACTATCTAAAAGGCTGTGTCAGTGGGCATCTGTCCGCAAAAGTAAACAACTTGTAGAATCGGTGTTATGATGACAAACAATTTGGGACGTAGGTCTGATTAATTTCACAATATTTCCGTTCACAATACCAATTTCACCAATTCATAATCCGTAAGCGTACAAGCTTTCTTTTGTTTGAGCGGTGACGCGATAAGTCACGACTACAGGAACGCTGGAAAGATTGTAGTTGTACAGATGCCATGGCAGTATAGCCACGCGGGCCACAATATAGATATATATCTATTAACTTAGACCCTTGTCATTGTCCACAAGAGACCATTCTCTGCTCCACCGTGCGAGACACATGGCTTAGTTTGTGGTCGGTCCTTCACAACTTACCCCATGTCATTGTCCATAAGAGACCTTTCTCCGATCCACCATGCGAGACACCTCGCTTAATTTATGTCGGTCCTTCACAACTTATCTCATGTCATTGTTCACAAGAGACCATTCTCAGCTCCACCGTGCGAGACACATGGCTTAGATTGTGATCGGTCCTTCACAACTTACCCCATGTCATTGTCCATAAGAGACCTTTCTCCGATCCACCATGCGAGACACCTCGCTTAGTTTATGTCGGTCCTTCACAACTTATCTCGTGTCATTGTCCACAAGAGACCATTCTCTGCTCCACCGTGCGAGACACATGGCTTAGTTTGTGGTCGGTCCTTCACAACTTACCCCATGTCATTGTCCATAAGAGACCTTTCTCCGATCCACCATGCGAGACACCTCGCTTAGTTTATGTCGGTCCTTCACAACTTATCTCATGTCATTGTTCACAAGAGACCATTCTCAGCTCCACCGTGCGAGACACATGGCTTAGATTGTGATCGGTCCTTCACAACTTACCCCATGTCATTGTCCATAAGAGACCTTTCTCCGATCCACCATGCGAGACACATCGCTTAGTTTATGTCGGTCCTTCACAACTTATCTCGTGTCATAGTTCACAAGAGACCATTCTCAGCTCCACCGTGCGAGACACATGGCTTAGTTTGTGGTCGGTCCTTCACAACTTACCCCATGTCATTCTCCATAAGAGACCTTTCTCCGATCCACCATGCGAGACATGTCGCTTAGTTTATGTCGGTCCTTCACAACTTATCTCATGTCATTGTCCACAAGAGACCATTCTCTGCTCCACCGTGCGAGACACATGGCTTAGTTTGTGGTCGGTCCTTCACAACTTACCCCATGTCATTGTCCATAAGAGACCTTTCTCCGATCCACCGTGCGAGACACCTAACTTAGTTTGTGTCGGTTATAAGCATAAAAGGCCAGATTTCTACGATAACATTCTTAATGTTCCACTGCTTGAGTACAGTGTGCGGCAAAATGTCCATCCTTAACGTTTTTGACACTTCCAGGTAACGTTGGCGATGTATCAAATTTTTGATTTAGGTTATGTAGGTACCGAAACGCAGCCGCTTTTTCTCATACCCAGTTCACAGCCTATATATGTTCGCAGTAGTTTGTTTTACCTTAGTCGACGAATAAAAAACCGTGATTGTATCTCGCTTCCACGGACGTTCCATTTCGGTATTCGCATAACCGCCCCAAATATCCACTACCAGCTTTTGCTTATGGTAAGCGGCAAACGCAGCGCCGTCCTTGTCGAAACCATTCACAAAGTTTGACCTAAAATTAAAAAAAACAGTGATTTCTCTGAAATTTTAGTATATATATTCCGACTTTCATAAAATTTCAAACCGAATATTTTCTTGACTGACTAATCCATTAGTGCCACGTCCCACCAACATTATAAGCTAGGACCTGTTCAAGCACAGCAGTAAAATTCGCAACTAAATAACAGTAGCGGCGTAATTAATTCATACCACAGCTTTTTTCTGTGAAGAAATAAGGTAAACACGATCATAGTCGAATATGCAAATTTCACGTTATAAATTGCCTTCCACGTGGAAGTTCTGTCCTTGTATGGTCACAATCATACCATAGTGTATGGTACTCAGCGGGACAATACTATACAACGGCAAGGACGGTGTCACCGACACCATATGCTATATACTATGGTGTCTTCGACGTCCTATGTTTTTAAATAATTTAAAAATGGCGGGAAAAATGTAATATAGTGAAATTTCAAATTACAAAAAAATATTGTAGTATACCATGCACTTTATCATTGCCAGTGCCACGTGAAATGCCAACGCAATTATTTAGTAACACGGCATGCTTATAACGCAGAAATAAATAAAATTACTCGCGCAGACTGTCGTCTTCATTGAATAGGGTTTTACTGTATCTGTGGAACTATACAGAAAAGTCCACAGTGTGCTATACACCATATAAAATAAAACTAATTAAAACACAGTGATGGTGTATTGTACACCGTATCGTTGATAGTGTCACACAAGCTGTACGTGGACAAAACTTTCACATGGCGAGCAACTTATAATGTGAATGCTGTATAAGTCGCAATACAGTAAATTGAAAAAATTAACATCAATTTTTGATAAACTGAATAGAAATAAAATCTAATTATCCGGAAAAAAATTCGTTACCTTAAATTGTTACTCCCTTACAATAAAACGACGGTGATGGACGTGTCTAAAAGCACGGTCACACGTGTTTTGATCATAATTTGATGTGAAAGTTTGATCAAAATCTGACAGCATTCTTTTTGTATTTTTGGTAAGTCTCACCGTGAGAACGCTGTTCAAACATTAGTCAATCATCGACAAGACGTATCACCTGAGCAAGCTTCAACTGAAATTTTGAAACATTGCAATTTTCCTTTAAAAATCGTCGATTTTTTATCAAAAATAGAGCTAGCAGAGCTTTTGAGCTGTGTTGAATTCAACCCTGTTCGCTTGGCTTCGAGCAGCACTGTTCGCTAATCATTGGAAAAAGTGGCAGCGGTTGTTCTGATGAACAAGGATTAAACGACAGTTAGCGAGGAAAACACATATAAATGGATGGGAAAGGTGAGAAAGCGTAACATTCCATACCGTACGCCGAACCGTTTAAATGCGTTCTACGAACCGAAACCGAACGTGCCGAACCGAAACCGGACGTGCCGAACCGTTCTACGATTATTTCAGGAAATCAAACTCAACTGTTCTACATTCAAATCAGTGCTAATTCTGTGTACATATATTTAATTCTAAAAATATGCAACACTCACTTTTTCCTACCTACACCCAGATATCTAAGGGTAACTGTAAAGTGCTCTAGGGAATAGCTCCAATCCCCCGCCCCCATAATTACCTTTGGCAGTAACGGTTGGCTCCCCCAAAGATGCCTGGAGCGTACCCATCAAACATCATTGAGCTTAGGCCGAAATAGGAACATATTGTCGCAAACTACGTAAGCAAATGACTGTCACATTGTTCTAAGATTGTACATTTTATCATAGATTCTCTACTTTACACTAACTTGAAGGCATCGTAAACTTTTTCATAGCCTGGCGCCACCCAACCATCAATATGATATTCGTTGATCAACCACCACAAACAGCTACGAAGCGTGAACTCAGGGAGCCATCGTGCTATCGATGCCGTGAAGCCAACAATGATCGCTGTTTTATATATACCCATACTGTGATTTTTTTTGTTAATTGAAATCCTGAAAAACTATTGTATATACTATATCGGCATCTATAAAACTGAACCCCAATGTGTTTCTGCTGACTACGAAGTCCCAATTACTCGCTTATGGCTTATGTAAAGCACTCACAATAACTAAACTGTTTAAAGAAATAAAAATGTAATGGAGCATAGAGCACAGAATTGTGCACCTCCGATTTACTAACAAAATCATAAAATCTTGTAACTTTTAGGAGCGGAAGTGAAACGCATGCTATGTCGATTTTACCAAAAACACGGTTCTTTTAGCCAGAAGTTTTAATAAATCAGAAAAATGTCAATAAAATATTAAAAGCATTCAGTAAAAACATTTTAGGTTTGATGTAATTTTATAAATCGCTTATATACTATTGGGCCTTAAACAGCTTAAATTGTTGCAATTTCTACCTTATCGGGTTTAATAATTAAGAAAAAGGACAATAAAACAGTGATTCTATACTCGATTTGAAAATTTATTCACTTCTGTGATCACTGCATAATTAGAGCAAAATAATACACAGTAAAGTTACAGGTGATAGGGAGAAAAATTCGAAATAATTTCAACACAAAAGCATTATTTTCTACATCCACTTATTCCAAATAAACGAAGAGACTTATACCATTAATGGTCATGCCTAAAGACGCATAGCCTTAAAATCAACAATTTCAGGAAAAATAGCATCCTTCCCGACCGAGCCTTGCTTGATTTGGCCGTTTTATCTAATTTAAAGTTGTGGATTAAGCTACCTTCTAGCATATGAGCTGCACTGTCCATTCGCTAAAAATTTCGCCAGGGGGCATGAACCATGGGCGCCCGATTTTGCCAAGAGCAAAAGTATTAAAAATCCTGTCAGGAATACTGTGAAAACGCTTTCGATGAGAGAAAAAATAATTTTGAACCAAATTTTGATAAAATTTGCGACATTTTTGGCTTCTCAACGGAATTTTAGTACAAATTTTGATTGAATTTTATGTACTTTGTACCGATTGTAAACAAAAAAATTTACCAAGAGGCGGTGAACCGGGGGATCCCAAAATTTTGCCAGCAAGCATGAACCGGGAGCACCTATTCTGAATAATGAGAGCCGAAAAATGCTAGGCCCCCTACCCTAATTTGAAGAGCCCAGATAAGCTATATGCATATATCTTAAACAGTATTTGCGACAATCAGAAAATCACACCTACATGACGGTTTTCGCTAAACATAGCAAGACTTGCTGTCTTGGAGATATAGAATAGGGTTGAAAGCTAGCTTTCTTCCGAATCCAGGTACTTTCGAGATTGATCCGCCGACACTAATTAAAAGATAGTTTTTTCGAAGAATTCCGACGATTTTTAAAATGAATAAAAATAAATCTCGACAGAACTAATTTATTAAAATCTCTATTATCTCGACAGAACTAACATATTTTAAAAAAATTTTATATATATACACAATTTTTGTCGTCAAGTGGCAGGTACATATTCGAAAATCATATTAAATATTTATAATTCGATTTGGACTTACAAATGTTCGTCCAGGTATGATAGAATAAAATGTGGTTTTAGAGTCAAAATACTGACGGCGAAACGTTGGTTTGGTCCCAACTAAACGGTCAATGCTAAAATAACAGTGACTATATCTATATATTTGTGTTTTTGATAAAGTTTTCGGTTGTCCCAAGCCTATTATATATAATTGCATTATAAGCACCCTGGAATGTATAGAAATTTATCTCACAACACAGAATAGTCGCCGCAAACCCAAATTTACAAAAATTTACTTAACACATAAATTCTTAATAAATTATGACAAGTCAGTAATAATAAATATATAAATATAAAAATTAAACTGTCATCTAAAAACGATATCCACCAAACGCTTAAAAATAATAAGACGTGTCTTGGCTTACAAAAAGTTTAATATCTATACCTTATACAAAAATTAAAACATTATTTATGTTGTACCCTACAATCGTATATTGAGATGCCTTGTAACTCCGCCATACGTCAATATACATATATCATATATTACACCTATAAAATATATTATACGTCAATAATATATAATATAATATATTTCGTTGACGTGCGCTCAAACGTAGACTTTATGCATTATAGCGTTTTGATAAACATCACGTCAAAAAACCCGATTTTTAACAAACTTATCTGTCTGTCTATAGTTTGGATATAAAGCGACACGTTTTTCTTTTTTTGGAAGATCTATCGCGGTAGACAAATGGGGGCCGATACGTTCCCATGTGATAACTGTTTGCGGTTTGAAGAGCGTAGCTTCCGTCGCAAAGCCCTCGGACCATTGGATCGCACTTCTTCTGCTCAACTAAAGATGGGAAAGAAATATTTGCACGGCTATCATGATATATTTTTCTCATAACCTATTCTGACTGGGATATCATGGGAATGGAATATTGGATTCTCGTTCCCATGAACATTCCCGTGGGTATAATCCAGTTCCCATGAATTTCCATCTGTTTAGACATTGTTCCACTGCCAAACAAACAAAATAATACGCATATATGAAACTGGGCTCTCTTCTGATATGGGAATAAGGGTAGGAGCCCAACATCGTTTCGGCAATAGGCCCCAATGTCTCGGGACCCCTATCATCTCTCACCCCCAAAAAACCTATCTCTTCGAGGTCAGGGTCGCCCTTTTTCAGCCATAA
This sequence comes from Trileptium ribeirensis, assembly GCA_030248225.1. Lineage (NCBI taxonomy): Eukaryota > Metazoa > Nematoda > Enoplea > Enoplida > Thoracostomopsidae > Trileptium > Trileptium ribeirensis. The sequence continues at coordinate 23,593 of JASANE010028342.1, forward strand.
AACCCCGATCTACTGTTTAGCATTGTTTTATTTTCGGAATTTTGAGAGATACGGAGGCTTGTTCGGTAAATTTTTGCCTAAAGCTTCGCTTAATATCGTAACGCCCGAAGAGCCCAAAGTGTAATTGTTCCCGCGCTTTCCAATGAAGACGATTTCAGGGCTCTATCTGTTTAGGGGGCTTTAGCAAAGGGCCCTAATTTCAGGGGTTGAAATTTTAAAAAATGTGGTTTTAGTTTTTCCACAGTTTTGACAATAACTTTTGATTGGATGGACCGATTTAGCTCAAATTTTGGTATGGTATACGATGTGATAATGGTGTATGCCGCATATCGGTATGTGGCCGTAGTAACACGATATGAAGTCCGATATTGGCAATGCAAGCGAAAAACTTATATTTTTAAATGTTGTAAAATAATGCTGTCTTGAGGGTAACTGTTGATTGTGTATGAAAAAATAGCCTAGTGTATGGGTTTCGGGGGTGGTTGTAGCCCCCGGCTTAGTCTAAGACTTACGCTTAGCCTAAATCTTAGCACTTGGATTAGTCTAAGGCTTAGGTTTAGACTTAGTCTAAGGCTTAGACTTAGTATAAAGGCTATATACTACTAACAGAATTCTACTTTCAGTCCCCGTAGCCTCTGCTGGAATTGAGCGGTTTTTTTGAGAGACAGGGATGGCCCTGAATAAGCTTATAAGAAAAACAAGACCAACGGTTGTTTAAAGCCAGGGTTTGCGTCAAATACTTCAGCAAAGACAAAAAGCTTGCCCCCGGAGTCGGTGTAACGGATGAAGAGATAAACGCGTAGCCGAACGTATTACCGACGACGACGGGAAAAGTGAGGACATCGAATAAACCTAAGCTGCGTCAAAGTCTTGTGATGCCAACAGCCCGGTTAGTATATTGGCAGGCTGCTTGTGAGACTTGTTAGTGTCACATATTATGCACTTGCCAAAAGAACTGTTAGTATTTAGGCATCATAACCTGACCCAAGAGAGGTGTTTGTATCTTGATCGTAAACCTCTTGCTTGAGAAAAATGTATCTAGTACCTCAGTTACTGTGTGTAATCCTCAGAATACGTTACTACCTGGCAGTAGCAGGTACTGGGACCCATGGCCTATCGTCAGTCGGGCTATTGGGCGCCCCCGCCCGCCCCTGGGGCGAAGGGGATGCTTACATGTTGTACAGATCCAAATGTGAGTAGTGAATTCCAATTCGCCGTGGACCATAACTGACTCTATAGATTTTCTTCATTACTATATAAAGTGTTTGCCAACACTAGACTGCTGAAGACCGGAAACAGTTTGGAGCTTCACATACTGGACTTTCCTACGACAAGAGCAAAATCTGTTCCGATTCCATTCCCATGACCTGATCGTTAGATCATTAGTGGAACTTTTAAATTTACAAATTTATAAATTTTTTCAAAATATAGGACCTTAGCTCAGGTTTTAGGCTTCGTATATGGAGAACGGCAAAGCATGCATTTAACTTGTTCCGCAACGGTTTGAATTGCTGTTTTCCGGCTCTATGATCCTACTGTAAATTAAATTCTTGAAAAAATTGTTGTTATTGGTTAATCTATATATACTAGTGACGGATCGGGGTCATTTATTCCCACTTCTGTGACAGAGCCACCGGGTCGCCGTGTATGAAAAGTACTGACTTGGTCTGAATCAAACCCTGAGAATATTCTTCCTCTGCACTATACTCAGTTTAAAACACAACAGCATCCTTTGCATTCATCTTGGTTTGCTCCGATCTTACACAGACACAATGTTCTCTGACACAAGGACACACTGAAGCGCTGGCATACCTATTTAACGAAGACGACGGTTATCTATTCGCAAGAGGGCCCACTAAAACGAATGATAGTTGGTAGAAGTGCGTCGGGCTCCCTTCATGTCGTGCAAGCTGGAACCAACTTATATACAGTCCCAGAAACTAAAGTTTGCGTTCCTTTCTACACCCGTTTTGCACGCAAGTATACCTATAGATACAAACAACTTATATAATTAGAAAATATACCTCGACAAACAATGAAACAACAAAACACTTCAAGTGGCTTATATGTCACCTGAACTGAACGAACGCCTGCTTTTGTCGTTTCTCACAACAATCTACACAATAGGCTATTTTCAATCCTTAAAAACTTATAATTTTCAATTCGGTTTAATTTTTAATAATTTATTATAATTTTTAATTCGTTTTAACTCAACGAACAGCTGCTTTTGTCGTTTCTCACAACAATCTACACAATAGGCTATTTTCAATCCTTATAAACTTATAATTTTCAATTCGGTTTAATTTTTAATAATTTATTATAATTTTTAATTCGTTTTAACTCAACGAACAGCTGCTTTTGTCGTTTCTCACAACAATCTACACAATAGGCTATTTTCAATCCTTATAAACTTATAATTTTCGATTCGGTTTAATTTTTAATAATTTATTATAATTTTTAATTCGTTTTAACTCAACGAACAGCTGCTTTTGTCGTTTCTCACAACAATCTACACAATAGGCTATTTTCAATCCTTATAAACTTATAATTTTCAATTCGGTTTAATTTTTAATAATTTATTATAATTTTTAATTCGTTTTAACTCAACGAACAGCTGCTTTTGTCGTTTCTCACAACAATCTACACAATAGGCTATTTTTAATTCGTATAAACTTATAATTTTCAATTCGGTTTAATTTTTAATAATTTATTATAATTTTTAATTCGTTTTAACTCAACGAACAGCTGCTTTTGTCGTTTCTCACAACAATCTACACAATAGGCTATTTTCAATCCTTATAAACTTATAATTTTCAATTCGGTTTAATTTTTAATAATTTATTATAATTTTTAATTCGTTTTAACTCAACGAACAGCTGCTTTTGCCGTTTCTCACAACAATCTACACAATACGCTATTTTCAATCCTTATAAACTTATAATTTTCAATTCGGTTTAATTTTTAATAATTTATTATAATTTTTAATTCGTTTTAACTCAACGAACAGCTGCTTTTGTCTTTTCTCACAACAATCTATGCAGTAGGCTATTTTCAATCCTTATAAACTTATAATTTTTAATTCGGTTTAATTTTTAATAATTTATTATAATTTTTAGTTCGTTTTAACTAAACTAACACCTGCTTTTGTCGTTTCTCACAACAATCTCCACAATAGGCAATTTTTAATTCGTATAAACTTATAATTTTTAATTCGGTTTAATTTTTAATAATTTATTATAATTTTTAATTCGTTTTAACTCAACGAACAGCTGCTTTTGTCGTTTCTCACAACAATCTACACAATAGGCTATTTTCAATCCTTATAAACTTATAATTTTCAATTCGGTTTAATTTTTAATAATTTATTATAATTTTTAATTCGTTTTAACTCAACGAACAGCTGCTTTTGCCGTTTCTCACAACAATCTACACAATAGGCTATTTTCAATCCTTATAAACTTATAATTTTCAATTCGGTTTAATTTTTAATAATTTATTATAATTTTTAATTAGTTTTAACTCAACGAACAGCTGCTTTTGCCGTTTCTCACAACAATCTACACAATAGGCTATTTTCAATCCTTATAAACTTATAATTTTCAATTCGGTTTAATTTTTAATAATTTATTATAATTTTTAATTCGTTTTAACTCAACGAACAGCTGCTTTTGCCGTTTCTCACAACAATCTACACAATACGCTATTTTCAATCCTTATAAACTTATAATTTTCAATTCGGTTTAATTTTTAATAATTTATTATAATTTTTAATTCGTTTTAACTCAACGAACAGCTGCTTTTGCCGTTTCTCACAACAATCTACACAATACGCTATTTTCAATCCTTATAAACTTATAATTTTCAATTCGGTTTAATTTTTAATAATTTATTATAATTTTTAATTCGTTTGAACTCAACGAACAGCTGCTTTTGCCGTTTCTCACAACAATCTACACAATACGCTATTTTCAATCCTTATAAACTTATAATTTTTAATTCGGTTTAATTTTTAATAATTTATTATAATTTTTAGTTCGTTTTAACTCAACGAACACCTGCTTTTTGTCGTTTCTCACAACAATCTACACAATAGGCAATTTTTAATTCGTATAAATAGCGGTTTGCTAAGCGGATATTCAACTGTTTTTCAAGACAGCATCTTTTCGATTCGTAGCTAATTATAATACGAATTGGCTGCTTTGAGAAATGGCCAATACACCGAGTCACTATAATTAGTAGACCAAATCACAAAATGTTAATGCATTTCCATCTCTATTATATACCGTTGGAACAGCATTTATGACCTGAGTCGAATGACTAAAAACAAGCTCGATCCTTAATAGTAGAAGTGCTCAGAAAGAAATGAGTCGAATGACTAAAAACCAGCTCGATCCCTTTGTAGAAGCGCTCAGAAAGAAAGAAAGAGTCGAATGACTAAAACCGACCTCGATCTGGTTGTAGAAGTGTTCAGAAAGAAATTTCGGGAAAATCGGGAATTTTGGCGAAGGAAAGTGGAGAAATTTCGAGAAACAGGTAAGCCAAGAAATTTTTGGAAACAGAAAATTCGGGAATATTTGGAAACAGCGAATGTAGCAAAGTTGCGGAACGGGACAATTTTTGGGAGGAAAAGTAGGGAGAGAATTGTCAGAAACTAGAAAATTGGAAAATATTTGGAAACAGAAAATTTAGGATGGAAAAGTTAAGAAACGGACAAATTGGGAAATTCTTGGAACGGAAAAGTACGGAATTGCAATTAAGTACAAACAGGAAGGTAAAGCTGGAGAATTTTTGGGAAACAAAACATGGAATCCCGGAATATTTGAGAAGGAAACGTCGGGATTTTCACGAAACAGGAAAATCGGGAACTTTTGGAAGTATGAAATTCCGGAATATTTGAGAAGGAAAACTCGGCAATTTTGGGAAACAGGAAAATCGAGAAATTTTGGAAACAGAAAGCTATTTTGGGATGGAAATATGCGGAATTTTCGGGAAACGTCAAATCAAGAATTTCTGGGAAGGAGAATTCGGGAATTTTTGGGAAGAAAGAGTCAGAGATTGTCGTGAAACGGAAAACGGGGAATTTTTGGGAAGAACAAATCGGGAAACTGGAAAATCGGAAAAAATTTAAAACAATAGATTCCGGTATTTTTGGAAAGGAAAAGTTTTAAATTTTCTGGAAATTGAAAATTCGACAATTTTTGGGAAAGAAAAGTTGGGAATTTTCGAGAAACATGAAAATCAGGAATTTTTGCGAAGAAAAACTGAAGAGATTTCGGGAAACTGTAAAACAAGAAAATTTGGGAATTTTTGGAAAGGAAAAGCCGAGAAACGGGATAAGTCGAGAATTTTTTGAAAGCGGGAAAATCTTGAAATTTTAAAAACAGAAAATTCGGGAATGTTGGGAAAGAAAAGCCGGAATTTTTGGAAAACGGGTAAACCAATAATTTTTTGGCAACAGAAAGTTCGGGAATATTTGGGATGGAAAAGTTGGGAGAGAATTGCCGGAAACTAGATCGGAAAATTTTTGCAAACAGAAAATTTGGTATGGAAAAGTAGAGAAACGTTAAAATTGGAAAAAAAATTTTGAAAAGGAAAACACGGAATTGTCGGAAACAGGAAATTTGGGGATAGTTTGGACAAGTTGGGAATCTTCAGGAAACAGAAAGGAAATTTTGGAAAGGAAATGTTAGAAATTTTCGGGAAACATCAAAATCAAGAATTATTGGGAAGCAAAGTCGGGAATTTTCGTGATACGGTAAATTTTGGAATAGAAAATTAGAGAATATTTGGGAAGGAAACGTAGAGACGGAAAAATTGGAGAAATTTTTGGAATCATGACATCTCGGAACATTTGGGAAGAAAAAGTTGGCAAACGGGAAAAGCTGGAATTTTTGGGAACAGAAAACTAAAAAATTTTTGGGATGGAAAAATCGAGAACTTTTCGCAAACGGGGAAATCGTTTTTTCGGAACCAGAACATTTGTGAATTTTTGTGAAGGAAACGTCGGGAATTTTCGGAAAATTAGGAATACTTGGGAAGGAAACGTAGGGATATTTGGGAAACGAGAAATGGAGAATTTTTGAAACAAAAATAGGGAATTTTTTGGAACAATAAAATTCGGAAGGGATAATTTCTTTCGCAAAAATTCCGAGCTTTTTCGGGAAGGATTATTTCCTTCGTAATAATTCCCGGGTTTTTTCGAAAAAGAAATATTCTCACCCAATTTCCTATCCAAAAATTTCCGAATTTTGACATAATTTTGTGCTTCTATTTATATAATACACACATATATATGTACATAAAATAAGTTGTCCCACGGGAAACGGAAGCCCTTAAAGGTGACATGAGCCATTTATGCGATTAGACCAACTGAACGAATCGTTTATATTTTTGGACAGATACTAACGCAACCTTTTAAATAGTGTCCGCTAAGAGAAATGAGCTATGCTCTATTTTATACAGTAAAGGAACAATTTATGCATTTCGATGGCAGCGTTCACTACCAAATGAATGCATCGAAGAAGTGGACACTAAACAAAATCGTCTGGTAATTTTGATTGTGGGTTCTAAAAACTACCAAGTTTTGAGCACATTGCTACGTAACAAAACCATTTTATCATTTCGATGGTTTCGATAACCAAGTAGTTTCGACAATAGCGCTTGCCACTGAACACTTAAGATTGCGACCATTGCACGCTGGTACAGAGGCACACTGGCATGTCGACGTTTACTCACCATCAACTTCACACGCAACCTATACGTATGATCTCTTACGCTAAACGAGATTATCAGTCTGAAAATATACCGCAACAGGCGTAAAGCAAATTATCACAACGGCTTTGTCGCAATTATCTCCGATGTAGCACAGAACTGTGTCATCGTGATACGGCATGCGTCAGCTGTCAAGCTCAATGCCCGATCTAAGCTGTTCTTTTTTAACGTTATAACGTCTGGCCCCTAAAGGTAACTTAGGCCTGTACAAGATATCACAAATGAATGCGTGCGCAATTTTGGCGAATAAAAAACTTTGTTGCATCCGCAGTGTTATTAGGAAACTTCACAGGTTGAACTACGTACCAAATTTCCACAATCGGGGCCCGCATTCCTTAACAAACCTTCGTGGTTTCATGTTGTGGTTCACGAACCACCTCCCAATGTAATATCAAAACGTAAGCAATGCCAAATGTAGTATATAAATTCAAAGACAATTTTCCATTACATATACACTCTTTTCAGGCTCGATCCAAATTTTATTAGCACATAGTTTGATTTACATACCCAAATTATATTGACGTTAATTGCACAATACACAACAGCAAACACATTACTTTAAACAAATTGATAGTTCATAATACAAGAATACCTAGTTTGCCATCCGACATAACCCGTAAAGGCATGTATTCAGGTGATAAAATTCCACGCATGTTACGTGCAAAAAACGCGCCACAATTCCTGTTTCTTATAAAATACCATAAAATTCAAATAAAGACTCAGGAACTACCAGAAAGGCAAGGGTTACGAATGGCGCAAAAACACGTCGAAGTATCCCATAATTGGTCCAGTCGCCATTATCACACATTTGTTGTTCAAACCCCGTAGATGACCTCGTCAATATTTGGCGAAACACCCTTGTAGCGATTACCTCAGGAGATAGACTAGTACATACAAAGTATGGCCAATGTCAACTTTACGGGCCGGACGTTTATAACGTTAGAAACAAGAACAGCTTAGTGGAGGGAAGTTTGCGGAGCGGTAGCCTTAGATCTAGGCTTTATACAAGACTCATATAAGAACCTTAGAATAGGCTTTTATTTCGAGAATAGCATAGTATGCATTTGGCTTCCATACCTAAAAATTACACTGGCCCAGCTTGATATAGCTATTTCAAATAAATATATAACTGGTTCATCATAACTAGCGCAGTTGTGACAAAAGGCTTAGGTTTAGTATATCGAGAACGGCAGAGCATGCATTTCATTTCCGTCTCTAAAAGTTACATTAACCCGCTGTACTCCTATATATAGTAACAACAGTTAGGCGTTGTTTTTTTATTTGATCATCTACGTCTCGGGCCTTACAACGTCTACAATGACAGCATGAAACTACACTGCGATAAAAGTTAAACATTATGTACCAATAAAATCTAAGAAACCCCGGTAGTGGTCCAAAAATTTGAATTACTGATCTTGTCAAACTTACCCCGCAACATTCACCGTCGCAAAAATGCTACAGAGGGAAATGGGGTCTATCTAGAATCCATCCAAGCTAGAAAATTGGCATTAAAGATAATGCGGAAAATTCGGTAGTATTCGACTCAGCTCATCGGGGCAGTGCAGAAAATACCCATTTCGGCCATATTTTCCTTTGGATTTCTTCTGATTACGTCCGTGGTACCAGAAAATTTCCCCATCGAGGCAGTGCAGAAAATACCCATTTCGGCCATATTTTCCTTTGGATTTCTTCTGATTACCGTCCGTGGTACCAGAAAATTTCCCAATAAACTTCACGCATCGATCGAAACCAACTGAGACCATTGATGAGAAAATCAGCTGACTTGGTTCATGGGCTAATGGCTTAAGCTTTCACTATAAATACTAGTAATTCCATAACCCATCAATCGTGATTTTCTCAACAACTGACTAATCTGGTTAATATATACGCTTCGAATGACATAAAAAAAATATACACCTACTGAGAAAAAATTCGCTAACCCCCCAAAACAACGAAAAACATCGTATTTCCCATATTTTCTAAACCGCCTTATCGTACTGAGTCGAGTGTTACGAAAAGATTGACAAAAGTCGGACTTCCTAGGAAAAGCCCAGTAAAGCCATCAGCTGTATATTTATTGCTAAATCCTTGCAGACTTTACAGCTATCGTACACATTAAGAATTCAGTTTTATTTGCATGCACCAAAAAATACAACAAAATACACATAAAATCACGACGTTTTAAACAAAAATTTTACACAGATATCCGATTGAAACCATGCAGCAGACTCGGACACGTTCATTTTTAGGACAACACACCGTGTAACCATAGGATCAAAAGGAAACTGACGAAACCGTAAAAGTGAGATAACTGTTTAAAATGGCTGGAAAACTTCAATACCACCGGTTTCACGATATGAATAGATTATTAGCAAGAGCGTAATACGAGTATCTTCGATAAGAATATAACATTTCATCGATATTTCTATACTCAACGGTACGAAATAATGTAATCGTGTTTCATTGCTTCCTCAGTATCTGGATGTTACCCCACCAATGCTCTTGAACGGGTATTACCTATTCCAACAAATTGCTATGGGGTATTGGGGTCTCCCAAAGGCTTTTTATTGTAGTGGATAACAAGCAAACTCCCAACGGGAGTCAACGTGCCGAAACCGTGGTGAGGTATGGAATATACTACACAAACTTCATTGGTGAAGAACACCTATACATCGAAGCAAAATAGGTCGAAAATCGACCACATCATAAGCCGTTTAGCATAGAAATATGACTGACTAAATATCGTACTGATCTGACTATGCGAAATTGTCAAAGTATATATACTCCTATGCTTAAAAATAAACGGTCAGCATAGAACGCGGTTCCACTGGCATGAATCCAAGTCTAGCACTAAATAAATTATGCATTTCATATTAGAGAAATAACACATGAAAAAACCAAAAAATAGATATTATGAAAAAGCTAAATAAAAATACACATTTTTTAGAAAAAAATTAAAAAACTAAGAAACAACAAAACAGAAAATATCCACCAACATGAAACGAACACACCAATTGCAAAGTATCTAAGAGATTATAGATTGGAGCACTAATCGAATCCAACAAGACTCTCAAGTAACAAGGCTATAGTAGATCAAAAACGGGTATGGTATTTACCCAAACTAAAAGACGGATTCACTCCTGATTAGAAATTATGAACAATACAACGGTTCCACATTTTCAGTTTAAGAACGAGCAAAACATCATTCAACACCGATACAACATATTATGATACAGCTTTGAAATTAGCGACTGTATCTAGTACAAAACGCAATTCATCTCCTGATTTGAAATTATAAACAAGCCAAAACGTACTCATTTTCAATTATATCTATGGGACTGAGCAAAACTTGAACACAACATTAGCAAAAACGTTACAATTTCATACATTTATAGCGCAGAAAATATACGCAATTAATTGTACGTGGCGACAACAACCGCCATTGACATCTCATTTGGGTCGAGCATTGGCCAACTAGATGCTTCGCTAGGACCGTTGGGCCAACACCTTAACTTCAGAAATCAGTGCTATGCACATAAGTTCTCCGAAAAATTGAACTTGCAATCTGGACGAAATAAATAGCACAGATTAAGCCACAAGCATGCATTATGCATATATTTATGGAAAAATTGAAGCAAACAATTCATTTTGACAGTTGATACCAGAACAATGAATATACATAACGAGTTCTTCCCCATTGTAGCCTTCTAATGAAGGAGCGATACAAGAATGATGGATGTCATGTTAGCTTGTTGAACTGGACACGAACTATGAATACATAGCCAAATTAAAATAGGCATTAATGCCCGATGCAAATGTAATTTTTTCGTTACAAGATTGTTTCAAGTTTATAGTTTGATCTATTATTACTCAGTTGACCGTGGTACAGGAATAACGTAAAGCAAGGTGTAACCCGTAGGTTCACATGCGTAGTGACAATAGCGGAAAGATCGGTTCACCTATCAAGCACGAAGCTACTTATAACAGAAGTGATATCTCAGAGACTTGGGAACAAAATGTTCGCTTTTAGACTTTCAAGCCTATGCAGTACGTAATGTGGCGTTGTTGTTAGTGGTAGATGTATGCTGTAATAAATTTTATACAATACCTAAATATGAGTCAAAGTGGATCCACGCACTACCATTTTACAAATAAAAAGACCAAAGATTCAGCTGATTTCGGCACAAAACACCAGTTTTGTGTCCGTTACGACCCTGAATAATTTGGTCTATATATATTTATGCCACATAAGATCATAATATCTGTGAAAAATTTAGTCGAATCGATCCATCTATTCTCAAGTTACAAATAATCACAACCAAAGTTGAATTGAATTTGGCATGGAAAAGAGGATTATTCAACACTAGCTCCTCAGCCGGTGGAGTTACAGGTAAATAAGCATCCATGAATATGCCAACTTCAAAGCACATCAAATGAAAAATAATTGTTCATACCAGCTTACCCGTTTCTGAATTAAAGTTGTTGAAATAAAATGTTGCTATTTTATAAGCAAGCAAAAGCTAGCTTTGTAATTATTTTACATAAAACACTTGGATTTAGAAAAAATTGGCAACAAAATTTTCCGTTTCACTAAATATATTTCCACAGACGAAGAGTTAATAGACGATATACATCTATGGGCCGCAACGGCACCAACCTTTATGGGAAAATCCATGTCGGAGACTTCTATCGTTTTGGATTATACTTTGAATTCTCATTTTTTGAATTAATGATTGCTACGACCCAGGGTCTATAACACCCAACGGTAATAAACGATATCGTACGTGTTGTCGCGGTTCTGATATGAAAACAGCCAACCACTACAAAGAAGTCAACGTTGACAGAATTGCTCACAGCTGATCGAAGAAAATCTTCACACAGTGATTTCTACTTAGCATGAATCAAAAATGTCCCACTTGTGGATGACCAGCAGTTTAATAACCGATTAGTTTTTATTTTTGCGACTCGACGAATAACGCCTGCGAAAACAGGTTTCGCATCTCAGGCACGACCTTACTGAAAGCTTCTCGTGGAAGGACTGTGTAGAACCCTGTGTTCACTGCCCATAACTCGGGTCGAAAATATGAAACATGGAAAATCAAATGCCTGGTCGCCGTTCACAACCGCTAGCGGTGACAAAGTTAAGCAAAAAAATATTTCCTGAAAACAGCGACGATGTTGCAACTCCAAATAATAGCCTTGTTGCAACTCTAATAATAGCCTTGAAGTTTTTAACTTAGCTAACTTAACGTTAACATAACAATTGCTAACTTATGCAACCATACGAACTTAAGTAATCCTAGGAAAGACTGAAACTTCTAATGTATTGTAACATAGTCTGTGCAAACAGAGGTATGGTTATATAACATTACCTACCACTGTCGGCGGGTGTTGCGCAACTCGTGCCAAGGCACCGCCAATAAAACAATAATCAGGCGAGAGCTAGGAAATAGAAGATCTGAAATATAGTATAAGCTGTGAAGGATCGGAGCTTTGTGACTCGTAATGGCGACCAAATTATACTTTATACCATCTGGTCGCTAACAATATTTGCGGTACAGAGAAATGTCAATAAATAAATAGCACCACAATAGTTGATAGATACTGAAAATAATTTGAACACAAAACATCAATTTACGTAATGTAGCACCACGCTTAAAACTTTATAATTCCTCAAACACACACACACTTAAATACATAGCTTTAACAGACCCGTCTCAGTTACGATACGGTGGTACTGTAACACACCCCAACCCGACCGATTGCACTGTAACAAGTAATCTAGTCCATGCAGGGAATTTCGATGATACTAACATTACAAGTAAGAAACTACTTATCAAGAGTTGCGTTTTTTCTAGTTAAATTTTCATTCACCAAAATGTTAAATATTTTTCGTTGCAAAACTAAAACCTGGACTTGAATCAATCCAAAAAGGACATATACGTATACATTTTAACAAAGCCTTACACTAAAAATCACGCCAAACGGGCAACGATCTCCGTCAAGATTGCAGCACAAAATGTGAGAACAAATACTAAAACGTAATAAATAAACATTTACACTATTAATAAATAATATACCGTGTCAAGAATAAGCCATACCGTAAATTACGAAACTGGTTCATCGGATCCTAACAACAGCCCGATCTTAAGATTAAGATTTAATCTACAGATTATTAATTTATTAATCTGTAGATTAATTTATTAATTGAGCTCAATTTATTAAAAAATAGCAAATAGTTTAATAACGCTCTAGAAATTTTGGCTAGAAGTCTTCGAAATATTTATAAAAATAGACAATTCTTCTAGGTATCTACAAAAATTGCTCTAAAATTTACAATAGAGTATATGTGACAAAGTCCCCAAATATGTTGCAATGCTGGCGGCCTTAGAGGTGGCCTGGACCCCACGATTTTAGTTGCTGGTGCCGCCGATACAATAATACTCCCATTATAAATCTGCTTTTGACCCCTTCGATTTCAACGCTACTGATCGCAATTTATTTTACCATCAAACCATTTCATAGTTACATTCCTTCTTCTATTACCAATACATGCCGAAAATAAGAATAAAATATTATGCATTACACAGAACATTACATTAATAAATATCAATAAATAAAACCTAAATCAGTTATATTTAGTTTAGTTTGAAATGGCACAAAAAAATTTAAACGCTACTCACATTATTTACTTATTTATACAAATACACATATACATAGGCGAATCATACCGAGACTACCGTCGTGACAGCGGCCCATGTCACCTTTAGGGGCCGGACGTTATAACGTTATAAAAAAAGAACAGCTTAGAGTGGGGGGTTGGGGGCAGCAGCCCCCCGACTTAGGCTTAGTACATGGCTCATATAGGGACCTTAGCTTAGGCTAAGCCTAAAGCTTAGGCTTAGTATATCGAGAACGGCAGGGCATGCATTTCCTTCCGCCCATAAAGGTTACATTGGCCGTGACAGCCATAATCCATGTCACAAGAAACTATAAAAAAACTCGGCTGTCAAACGTTTGTATACAGTGTTTTTTTAATCCGAAAAACTGTGGGAGGAAAAACGTATCGACAAGTCTTCAAGTGGCACAAAATTTTTAAAATATACCAGTCAGTTAGGAAAATGCACCATGCAAATTCGCCTATGCAAACAAGCCAGATCAACACATAATTTACTACCAATAGATACTAATAAAGCGAAGGCGAACGAGGCAAATGTGGCTTTTCCACAAATGCAATTCTAGAGTGCCCCAAATTCAGAGTCATTTTATGACCGGGGTGTCAGAGACAATTATAATACGCCAGTTTTATTACTAAAAAGGGCATTCATTAAAAAATTTAACATAAAAATGTCATTTTAAGGAGGCACATATCAAAACAATATAAGACCCCTTATTCGTTTTAACAATTAGCAAAATAACACAGAAACTTGTTATAATTTTGTAAATCACACATTTCAAGAAGACCTGGAATTTTAAACGTCATTTTCGGATCGTTGCGACATTAGATTGTAATGATTGCAATATCAAACGTATTATGAAGTAAATACGGTTTGGTTTATCGTTCTCAGCACTGCCGAACACCACTACATCCACTATATCCACTCTATACGTATAAGTAAATCGAAACAATGTCAAACTGAGACAATTTCCACACTAAGATTTATTACCATGCCCTAGCGGGCGTCGCACGGGAAAAGTAACAGTACATCCAAATGTAGGCTTAACTCAATGGAACCAAATGTTTTTAACGAGTGCCCCATAAACCAATCAGTCAGTTCGAACAAGCAAGCAGTGGCGAATCGAAGATTTCTAGGTGGGGGTGCACTGTAGTGGACAAATGTCAAACGGGCAGCAATAAAAGGCTATTTTACGAGATATCGGCCATATTCCATCCCGCACACGTGCGAAAATTCTAGCAGCAGTATGCAAATGTTAAGCTGCACTTAGGAAACAGTCTGAGGAAAGCTTATTTTTCCGAGACATGTTTTATGTCATTCCCAAACCGGATAGCCCGCCCTCACCCCCCCTCCCCGAGGCCATACCCCTCATACGATGGACTTGATAGTTTCATCTTTCGGTATGTTTAAACTTTACCTATTACCTCAAAAACAGCTGCTCTGACAAGTGTTATACATAGCAAACTTGTATTTTTCCATGGGAGCTTTATTTTTAAATCGACGCGCATGGGCAAAGGTAAAACTTTTGAGAAATCCTATTTAGGGAAAATACTCTGTTTTCCATTTTTAGGAAATCATTGGAGCAGTGAAAACATAAGACAATGTTCATCATGTACAATTAAATTATATGCGGTTCGAATCAAAAATTCGCTACATTTCACTCATCAATAATTGATCGTTTATGCTGGACACAGGGGCACCAAGAAAAAATTTTGAACCAGCTACGCTATAATTCAAGGAAACTCTGGCTCGCCATGTTTCAACAATTATAATTAATACATACCTACACACTCCGCGAAAGACATTCCTAAAAACCTAGTGTATATATTATCTGAAAACTAACAATGATTAATAGCGAACAGTGCCAAAACAATATACCTGAACATGTGTCACACGTATAATTGCATTGAACAGAATATACGCTACTAATGCAGTTTTCCAATTAATGATTGCGTATATATATATAGTTATGTATCAGTTCCATTATGATGGCCTAAATTAGAATTTGTAGTAAAACAAAGTCACTCACTACCATTACTAGTATGTAACCTTGAATAACTACTGTTTTAGTTATTATTTTTCTAAAGTGTAATAAAGTCGTAAAAAAATTTCGTAAAATTCTTCACTCCATCGCTTCAAAATTCTTATGTGAGTTTTTTCACAGTGCACGCCAGTGGCTCATTAATGCTCATTTCAGTACTTTCGGGTTTGTTTATGGGATGTAATATCTGAACAAAACATTCAACGGGCCATTGACTCAATCATCACAATATGTTTGTGTCAGAAATATAGTGTACAGCAAATTCATAGATTTCACAACATATTAATTATAAATAATGTTTGTATATTCGGGCAAATGAATTATAAATTATACATATAATTGAACTACAGTTACGGTCAGAAATAAAAGCAAATATTTTGCGAATCGTTCGGGAAGAGTTCGCTAAAAATTAACAGCTATTCGATTGCATTTCATGAACCAACGGCGAACTGTTTGCAAGCGATTCGCGAAAAAATTGTGTGTAATGTCTGACCGTAACTGTAGCTCTCTAAATATATTGTTTTGCACCATTATGTCAATTTGAGTTTGTGATGTTACAAATCCGTTTTATAGATAATTACAATGATAAAGTACAATCAGCTATTAGTTAGCATAATCACCTGCTCTGTAACATTTGTTTCACACTGTAGTTGTGTAGTTGAAAATACTATAAATAAAATTCACATCAGGCTAATTTTATTTCAAATTTAGGCCAACTTTTGATGGCCCATACGTGACACGTGACGTTGCGAAAAGTGGCATAAAACTTGTTACGACGATAAATCAGTCCAGTGGTAAAAATACCTCTACGTCCAGTGGTAAAAATACCTCTACACAAAAACAAAACAATTTTAGCAAGCTACACGCTCCGTGAGTAAACTTAGTTCACCCTTTCAAGAATAGCATGACCTTGTCGCATTCTACATATATAAAACGTGTGCCATGACGCAGGTCGATTCGGCCGTCCAGATGGTAAACTCCAGGTATTGGGAAGGGATCATAGTATCAACCACAAAAAAAATTTGTTCTCCCAATTTTGGAATCATGTGATCAACTCAAATGAAGAACGCAAGTTTTAACGTTTCAAATATAACCGCTTCCAGAACGCGTAATGCTTTTGACAAATCTTTGTCGATGAGACCACGAGCCCCAAAAGTTAAAGAAGGATGCAAGTTTTAACGTTTCAAATATAACTGCATTCCAAAACGCGTAAGGTTTTTGACAAATCTTTGTCGATGAGACCACGAGTCCCAAAAGTTAAAGAAGGAGGCAAGGTTTAACGTTTCAAATATAACCGCCTTCCAAAAGGCGTAAGGTTTTTGACAAATCTTTGTCGATGAGACCATGAGCCCCAAAAGTTAAAGAAGGAGGCATTTTTAACGTTTCAAATATAACCGCCTTCCAAAACGCGTAAGGTTTTTGACAAATCTTTGTCGATGAGACCACGAGTCCCAAAAGTTAAAGAAGGAGGCAAGGTTTAACATTTCAAATATAACCGCCTTCCAAAACGCGTAAGGTTTTTGACAAATCTTTGTCGATGAGACCACGAGTCCCAAAAGTTAAAGAAGGAGGCAAGGTTTAACGTTTCAAATATAACCGCCTTCCAAAACGCGTAAGGTTTTTGACAAATCTTTGTCGATGAGACCACGAGTCCCAAAAGTTAAAGAAGGAGGCAAGGTTTAACGTTTCAAATATAACCGCCTTCCAGAACGCGTATGGTTTTTGACAATTCTTTGTCGATGAGACCATGAGCCCCAAAAGTTAAGAATGTTACTCCCACCCGTCCCCCTTCCGAAAGGAGTCAGCACGGGCGCAATAATTTGCGTTACGCTCATGCTGGCGAGTTGTGTCATGTTCTTCTCGAGTTTCCAAGAATAAAAACTTTAGCATTCCAAAAATCAATAATTAGGCATTGCGCACTACTGACTTATTATACTACGTTACATAAATCATAGGCCATCCATCTGAGAATCTATCTTGCTTATATCTTGTTATAATAATTATTATGCAGGCAAACCCTTGATGAGGGCAACCACATTTGGTATTAACAGCTCTAGGCAAATCCTAATTAAATAATGTTCCTGACGACAAGCTACAGGACACTACTGTCGGTCACCGCATTTGCGCCGCGTTGCTAGTTGGTTGATAATTATGATGATGATGATATGGTTCAAAGCTAGCACCAGCCTCAATAAAATCAACCATCGGATACCAAATCAGTCGTGAAATTAAATCGCCACGTCTCCACGGCCGTGTTCGTTGTCGTAGTCCTTTCACGTGAAGCTTATTAGGAAGAAGCAAACTACTATTACTACTACCACCAACGCCACCAATCCCACCACCGTATCCATTACGATCGCATCCCACGAGACCGCCATCGGCGTTGCCTAGCTCCGCGCAGTCGTAGTCGCACTCATCGCATTGGCGCCATGATCGGGTCGTAGCTGTGACACCTAGCAGCTGATCCACTTCGGCCATATAAGCCCAATAGGTCCTTGTTGTAAGATAATAAGCAAGGATAACGTCGATCGTATAGTGCATTCTTGACGACAAAATGCAGCCAATTGCCACTGTTGCCACTGCCAAATATGCTACATACGCTAACCGAGCTACAGTTTCTCGCGGCATACACGCCAAACAGCGCAAACGAGGAAAATACGACCACGTAGCTGACGTCGCTACTGCTTTGAATCCGCTAGTCGTCATATTACTAGGTCCGCCGTTCAGCGATGACGACCCCACGCTCTCGAATCTTGCCAATTTATCAGCACCCATTGTCGTTGCTAATGTGAAAGCAGTCATTTTGCCTGGCCCGTAATCGCCGTACACAAGACACGACAAAATAATTACCATGGAATGACCGGAATAAATTAGATCGCCACAGGCGGTTCGAACGCCCGACGATGACGTACCGAGCGTAATTGCCATATCCCATACGCGTCGGGCGATTGTGGGAAAATGAGTACGGTTGAGCGCTGGCGCGCACGGATAGCCATCAGACTGATTTGGAAGCAACGTAACTGACATGCATACAACTCGCGCATAGTAGAGTATTCCGACAAGGAAGAAAATTCTGAAAAACAAAAACACTACAATGGTTGTTCCGATGGGACATGGTCCCGAGACAGAAATAAATGGTGGGCATGACTCTACTCGCGTCTGATGCCAACGATCACACTACCCGTCACCATAAAAGACTAACTTTTAAAGCTATATCAATCCGACAATTCAGAAAACCATAACAACCCAAAATACTAAAATATGATATGAAACACCGATTCTGAATAAAAATGGGACAACCAGTGGTAACACCAGAAGGGTAAAACTAGTAGAGAGACAATGCCTGATAAATATAAAAATACGCTTCATACAAAAACAGATATTGCACTATATCTTAATATGGTAAATTCATGGATATGTACAGTTTGCACAGCAGCTTTACCTGTGGGCGCACAGTCTCAAAAAGTTGTGTCAGGAACTGTTCGGAATATGGCACAAATGACTAAACGCCTGTAATTATTAACATTTAACCAGTTGCTCGCATAGTTAGGAGAAAACGAAAGGAGAGGGCCTGCTATTACGCTCCATCGACCGCTATAATACGTTTGTGCTGAAGTCATAATCAGCAATCCAACAACTTAGATTTCTTTCGCATCTACAAAGAATGCCAACAACAGAAACAAACTCAACAAAAATACTTAATATGGTTCAGTATTTTAAAAACATAAATACATCTTTCTGGGACCCCAGTCCAAGAGAAACAGTAATACTCCAATGATTTGTTAACGGCACGAGACGTTAAATAAGGCCCACTGATATCTCATTGCAGTGACGAAAAACGAAAATTTTCGAAATTCATTCCTTACAACTTACAGGAGGAAAATTAGTTTAAGACTGCCATTTGAAACAACAGGATCCTAGTGTATGGCGTATTGATGCTTGCGACGCAAATGCCACTGTTTTGTATATATATCTTGCTCGGCAACCCTACAATACTTATGCCCACTCTAACAAAATTAGTTTTAGAATGTCAATGGAAACCACAGGATCCTAGTGCATGGTGTATTGATGCTTACGACTCAAATTCTACTGTTTTTATATCTTGCTCGGCAACCCAAAAAAAGATATGCCCGCTCTTAGAAAATGAGATTTAGAGAGCCATTTGAAACTTCAGGATCCTAATGATTGGCTTGATGCTTACAGATAGATAGATTGACAGAAAGGAGACCCAAGCAAGGGACTGCCCGACCCGTGTTTAGACTATAGACGAAGTGTCCATTATACCGTCTTGTTCAGAGCCACTTCACTCAAGTCTCCGACATTCCGTCGAAAACCTGACTATCTTCATAATCCACCCAGAGTGGATGTCCTCAAATTCAATTCTAATCTTTCCATACATTTTGGTTCGCAGTTGGTCCTCACCCGGGCAACGCAGTATCAGGTGTTCTGCGGTATCCCTATCATTTCATATGCTGAGTATCTGTCAATTTCAGAGTGTACATGTGATACTTTAACATGTTATGGCCTGTAATCACGTTTACAGCCCACCTCAGCCTTATCTTATTCAGCTTTCTAAGATATTTGCTATATTTCTTAAGTAGCGTCGGTAAAAAGAGTTTAATCTGTCTACATCCTTTTGCTGTTTCCACTAACCGTAAAAGGGACGAGAATACCCATTTCCTGATTTCAAGGTAAATATTGCTGGCCGAGATAGGAAGATAAATTTCTATCCCGATAAATTTCTTCATTGAACCCTGCTTTGCCAGTTCGTCTGCAATCTCATTTCCTATGTATTCTTCATGACCAGGAACCCATCTTAACATGACGCTATTATTCTGACATAGTGACCGAAGACTGTCGATGCAGTCAAGTACTAGTCTGGAGCGCACGCGTCTACCTGAAATTGCCTGAATTGCCGCCTGGCTGTCTGAGTTGACACATATAGATTTGTTCCTAAGTTTGTTCTGTTATAGTGCGAAGAACAGTCCATGATAGCATAGACTTCAGCTGAAACAATGAGCCAACACTGCCAAGTGGACAGGAAAGTCTTAACTCGTTTTCTATGAATATGCCAGCACTGGTATGTGGTCCGTTAGGCAGTTCCAATCTAGAACCATCTGTGTAGCAACTGATGGTGTTCTGTTCTTCAGTGACTGAGGTCGTGGCCCACTCTTCACGTTTTAATATGACTTTCCACGTTACTGCATCAACCAATTCTTTAGCCATGCCATCGCATGGTAATTGAATACTTGGTACCAACTGCACCAAATGATCCACTTTTAAATGTCATCTACTTTAATTACTGAAACCCATATTCCAGTGACCTATGATAGTCAACCTGTGGTAGCAGACCATGGCCTCCTGTAATAGCGATATCTCAGAAGCTGGAACGCATAACACTGCTTGTAAACCTTGGTTGGGGTAGATTGCATTGCCCCAGTTGTCATGAGCAAACACAGTTGCGTCACATCGTTCAATTTCTTTGCAGAGAAACCTATTTTGAGTTTATGCCACCATACTAATATCATATTGAAGTATAGGCAGAACCACCGTGTCGCAAAGCCATAGTTGGGAACTGGACTTTAGGCCCCATGACTTCCCAACACAGGTTTTGCATGTCATGGTGGCTTTCTTTGCATTCACCACAATAAAGTCTAAGTGAGACTTCCAACTGAGTTTGGAGTCAATCATAACCCCAAGGTACTTTATTTCTGTGACTAAGGGATTTGTTCCCCTCCATGTAGCAGACCAGGGAAATCTGGTACTGTACGGCTGTTGTGGAACAGAACAAGTTCACATTTTTCAGCATTCACGTTTACCCCGGTTTTAAAACAAAATCCGCTAACCTTTTTGAGGGCTGAGTTCATCAGACGCATGGCTGATGATACATTTGGCCCATTACATAATATTGCAATATCATCTGAGTGTGCCTGTGCATGAGCGTTTTTTACATTCAATTCGACAAGGAGGCTGTTTGTCACCATGCACCACAGCAAAGGTGACAAAACGCCACTATGAGGGCTTCCTCTCCGCACATTGACTGCGACGGATGTTCCGCCCAGTCTGTCAATGGCTTTCCTGCTTAGAAGTAATTTTCTGAGCCAGTTGCTGTCCTACAGGCATGTGGTATGTATCCACTAGAGAAGCTGTATACTTATGAGTCTCTCAGGTATTTAGTAACAAACCATCTGGAGATGTATTGGATAGACACCATCCAGGCCAGGCGTTTATATGGTTTAAAAGTAGATAAAGTAGATGTTGCCCATTTAATATTTTCCTTGGAAAAGATTTTGTTGCAAACTGTTCTGTCCGTACTGTAACACCTGAAATATCCATCGGTCAGAACCTGGTCATCTGTGTTGATCGAGCCAGGGAAGTGGGTCGCTAGAAATAGCTCAAGTGTCTCTTTTTATAACTCGTGTAGTTCCCTCCAGGTGCAAATATAGTTCCTGTTTTATGACTTCCCGTATTCGAAACTATGTTCTTCAGCAGTGAGGTTTCCTTGCATCCGCTAACATCGGAACAAAAAGCCCTCCAGCTAGCGGTCTTAGCTCTTTTAATGGCCGACTTATAATCTTTCAAGGAATTCTTATATCATTCCCTATCATTAGTTCTGCCCCAGTGTGTGATGAGAATTGGAATCACACCCCATGAGAAGAGATATTTTATGTATCCTACAGTGACACACGAGACGAGAAAGCTGCTCAGTTGGAGGCACGTTCACATCGTCATAGGATAGATACACAGACGATATGTCAACCTCCCCAAAGCGGCACCAGCAAGTCGCGTGCGTATCGCAGTACAGTCCATATTATATAATTCATTAATAAATAAGCAGTCTATATTCTTAGAAATCATAATAGCTGTCCGTTCATAACAAGCTTCCTTGCAGTGTAGCAGATTAATCTGCATTACGGTGCATATTTCATCATCCATCATTATATATATCATACTTGTCAGATATAGTGTTCAAATAATGACCCCTCACTGGCTGACCCGGCGCTCCCAGAAGAGAAGCCGCGTGAGTTCGTAACAGGGTCTAAACTCCAGTCCAGTAATCGCATACAGGGAAGATCGCGGGATGCAGAATCCAACGACGGTTTTCTGCTGCTGTGTTCTATTGAAGACGTCTCCAAGCTGATGTCCCCGGTGATGGGTTCCGACGACCAAGCTCCGTTTGCAGCCGCTCCAGGTTGAATGGCCAGTTCTTTCCGGCGGGAACAAACCACTCTACCATTGCCATGTTTAATTCCGGGTGCATCAACGCGACAGAGGACTGCAGCCATCAAGAGTTGTCTTCGGGATGACGTCCTTCAACCAGTTGATGGTGAAATCGGTCCCCCACTCTGATCTGGATGTACCCTGGTGAAGTCCAGATTCTTCTATGTGCAGCTTGACCGCAGTCTCATCGTCGATTTACGGCATGTTCTCCCTGACGCTGTCACGGACCAGCTCCAGTTCATCCTCTGTCAACTTTAGGGAAGGTTCGTCTTCCACTAGGACGAACAGTTGCTTGAGTCCCGCCACAGAGTCCTTGTAGCTGGAGACTTTCTTACGTTTCTCCTCAGGTGTATATAGTTCCCGTGGCGTTCCTAGGCCGTTTGGACGCTACCTTCGCATGAAATAGTGCACCAGATGCAATAGGATCACGTCGAAGTGGTTCGTTCGCCGGGCCAGGGACCTGTTAATCAGGGCAGATAGTCATTCGTAATGGGTTCTCAAGTGTGTTCTTAGTAGCGGGACGGGCAGTTTTTTGCATCTTGCGGCTCTGCGAGCCAGATAAGTCGTGCCGCTTCCTTCTTGTTCACCTGTTACGCGATTCTGAGCGACAGACCAACAGTTTTCGCCCCCTCCTAAAGGTTCAGGACGTACTCCGGTTGACTGTGCATTCATACGAATCGCAAACAAATCCATCGCATGTTTGCAGAAGTAGCGTTCATCAAAGTGGGGAAGAGAGAATGCTCGATTCCGGCCACTGCTGACATTTATGTTTACAACTCAAATGCCACTGCTTTTATATGTTACTCGGCAACCCTAGAAAACTTATGCCCACTCTAGTCTTCCAGTGTAACTTGAACAAAACCTAACATTTTTGACTATTTCGTAATGACCAAATTGAGAATTTAGCGCCTCTTGTTTGGTAACCCGAAGATTGAAAATAGTAAAACCAGCGCGTTTACCATTTTAAATAAGCCAATAAACAGATCACGCACCTACAACAAGCGAAATACTCACCGGGGGAAAATTTTAACCACCACTATGGCTTTTCTCCAAACTTTTAGCTCATAGCTCGAGACCCGCTACACTGCCAAAAGAACGTGGCGCATAGCAAAGCCGTAGCTCTAAAGGATTCGATTCTCGGTTTTTTGATTCGACGCTTCTAAGAAAAGTTATAATTCAAATCGTTGTGGCACCCAATTATTCAAATTGCAAAGTTGAATCGGGATCAGTTTTTCAAAAATGATCAAAAATTAGATCACAGGTTTAGTGTTTTATAACATGACAATATTAGGGGACTAATAAAAAAATTCTGAAAATAAACACCCATCATAGGAACTATCGTGAAGCGTCACGATTGTCGTAGACATAAAATATATAGTTTTGAACTGCAGAATAAAGCCGACTGCGCTAAAATATGCTGGCGAACTAATTATAAATGATAATGGGGCGGAGCAACGGCCTCAGGCTTAGATGATAATTAACTTGAGTTCCTTTTTACACCTTTTCAAGAATCAAGCTTTATAATATTATTCTGATCAACACTCTTAGTTCGTAAATCACGCAGATACAAATACCAGGTCTGGAGCGCATAAATTAAGGTTTAGTATGCTATTAAATTTCCGATCCCAGCATCTATTTATTCACGCTCAGTCACCGGGCCTAAATGCATCCAACGCACGTTGAGTTGCACAAAGTTTATGAAAGCTTTATTTGACAAATTATGTGAAAGAATTTCAATAAAAACGTACTAACCTCGATAACACTACCCAGCGATTTGGCTGCATTAGGGCGACAGCTAACGAAGTGAGAACGCAGCAAACCATCAAGGCTTCAGCAATTTTGTTTAGCCACACGCGTTCGGCTACATGACTAAACCAAACATCCGGTAAAGGACGACTGTCGTACGGCAGGTAGTCATGAATAATCGCTGTCGTTACATCTGTTAGTAACATCGAGCCAATAAGAAACGTACCGGTGACAAAGAACTTGCGACGGTTACTCGGTGGAGCGGGTTTTGGCTGCTGATGGGCACCTTCTGAAAAAATACAAAAAGCGACAGGTACATTGTGATTAGTCTTAAGTGAGTTAGAATATATGGCTTTCAAGCTGCTTTAAATCTCGCTCAGTAACTATAAAGGAGGCATTTTAGGCCTCTACTATACAGCGACCAGGACTGACTGTAGTTGAATAGTTTACGCTGTAGCATACTTTTCCAGGTCAAAACTGTTACATTGGCATAAAGAAAGAAAAAATAGAGCGCAAAATTGAATCGCTCCGTTTAAATTATTAACATAGCTACAACGCTCCCACCCTCCGCCAAAAAAATGAATATTTACCGTTGAAGAAATACTAAATAGGATGCTTTCTTTAACCCGGTAACAACACAGAGTAAATCTAAACAGCGGTTGTGACCACACAGACTTCTTTGGACTGAAGTTAAAACACTAGTTGTCATAAAAAAATTTCTCACCATAGTTTTAGGGTGCGGTCCAACTTTTAGACTTTCGCAGAAGCGCTAACACTCCGATTTGTTGGAGGGTAGCAGCAATAGTATCAGACCCTAAACTTATATAAGTAACATTTAAAAAATTATTCATATTGAAGACGGATATATTTATTACTAAAATAATCGATTCCTCCTGCTGGTGCGGTGTAGATCGTTTTAATGTTTTGTCCCTTTCGTTTGTTCGAAATTTTGAATATTTTTACAGTGGTTTAATTTCTCTTCCTTTGTAACTTTAGAACGGAGTGCTGGTTCAAGCTCATTTAAACACCATTCGATTCGCTCAGCGAGCCGAATCGAATGACATACAATAAGACCAAATTGTCAAACGATCTAAAATTTAAAATTTCAAATATATACGTTTAATATTTGATATTTTGTCCGAAATCATTACCGCGCATCAACGGTGAGCTGTAAAGACATCAACAATACTAATTAAAAAATTTAGTCGGTAAGAAGCTATAATGGGCAGGGTACTTTTCTAAAGGACACTGTTATATATGCCAAAGTGTCAAGAAATCGAAAAAATCACGGTAGTCCCACACGGTAAAATATTCCGCTGAGTTGATTGGAGTGGCTAATTTTTGTTTCGAATATGTGGTCAAGGTTCCCTCGGGAAGCACTGCAATATAGGTCTCAGAGGTCCAAAAATCTTAAAATAATTTAATTTCGTATAGGGCAGTTTGGCCAGCTGAGTCGATTGTGGTGGTTAATTTTCGTCTCCGAACGCCAACAAGAAACTATGGGTTGTCAGGAAACTGCTATATGTGCCTCAGAGGTCTGGAAATCGAAACAATGAAATTAGTCTCATTTAACGTAATTTGACCTGCTGACTTGATTGGAGTGATTAATTTTTGTCGGTAAGAATCTTTAGAATTTAGAACACCCTTAAATGTGCATTAGGGTTCCACAAGTGATGCATTATTTTTCTCAAGTACGTGGAGTTTCCACGATTTTACGCTTATCTGTATAGTTTTCTGCATTGTTGTTCCACATTTTCGTCTGTGGCGTGTGGCCATGGGTTCCCAACTAGTATATACATATGGGATTAGTGTTGCATTCGGCATTTGCATTTCCAACTGTGTTGTATATATATTTGGCATTTTTTCGGGACTTCTCATTGCCCCGCGTAGCAACTATATAAGCCCTGCCCAAGATCCCCACTCCACTTGCTAATTTCTCAATATTCCCAACACTACCCCTGAAAATCCTTTCATGTCTGATATCGATTCAGACCACACCTAAATAGAAATGACATGAAAAAACCTTATTAGTAGCCTCCGCGGTGATTTAATTAGGCAGTTGCCCGTCCTAACGATACAATCAGTGCTGAAAATGACTATACATAACAAAAACGCAAAATATGTCAAAAACGTGCAAAAATTAAAGTCCCGACATTTATCCCCGAGAATGAATATGGTAACCCCCATATAAAGACCGCACCTCCATTTTCGGGCTAGTGTAAAAGCCAGAAACCCCTTCTTTTATATCTCTGCGCGGCGAGGCCACTGATATCTACTGAAAATTTATAGCCACTGTTTCTCTTAATGTGCTAATATAGGTGTATTTTCACTGTTTACGCCTTTGATGTATGCTCAGCAAGCTCCATTTGGAACCTCGAAATAAGCGATAAACGCAGAATAACCACGATCACCCGTTTTCCCCTACCACCGAATTTCTAGTATTGTACTATAATTTTCAACAAGGTGGAATACTCGAAATTGCTTTACGTTGTGATCTCACGAGCATATGAGAATAAATTATCTGATAAAAAACATTTGGCAGCAGTTTTTTGTAACAAAATGCTAAGCAGGTATCGTTGGAAAATGGCATCTAACAGCAAATGTGTTCTGCTGTTGCTCCGATGTCACAATTTCAATATATAAGGAAAAACGTTGAAAATTTTGTACTTTTCTTGAGGCTTGTTCAAAGGCTCCAACTTTTTGCTAAATATTTGAGCTCAAATTTTGATCAAAATTTAAAAGCATCTGTGTAGCATTTTTATCGATTTTGAGCAAGCGAAAGCCGTTCAAAATTTTATAAATAGTACATTACTTTATACAACCAGGGACAAGGAACATATCTTGAAAAATTTTGAGCTCAAATTTTGAAGCACGACAGTTTGCCTCATTTTTCAGTTAATAAATAAAGTCAAATTTGAGCGCAAAAATGAATTAGCGCTAGGGTGTTTTGACCACCAGAATCCGGTGTAGTGGTTAGTTTTATGTTCCGCTGTTACGGTAAGGAACTATGTGGGGTCAGGGTACCCTCGGAAAGAAACCACTCTTATGAGTCCCATGTGTCCAGAAATAGGAAATATGAAGTTAGATTCACCTAAGCTAATTTGATACGTTGAGTCGGATGGAGTGGTTAATTTAACTCCGATGTGCCACTAAAAAGCTATGGGTGCCAGGGTGCCTTCGGAAGGGCACTGCTTGTATATGAGCCCTAGGGATCCTGAAATAACAAATGAAGTTATTGTCATATAAAATAATTTGATCCGCTGAATCATGTGGAGTGGTTAACTTTCGTCTCTGAAGATCCAGTAAGGAGCTATGAATGGTCATGTTACTCTCGGAAACGCGCCACTCCTATATGTGCCTTAAAGATTTAGAAATCAAAAATGAACTTAGTCTCATATAGGGAAAATTGACCTGCTGAGTCGATTGGAGCAGATATATCGAGTTACCGCGGGAGAGAACCTGCAATACGTGTCCAAACAATCCACAAATCAAAAAATACAATTTTTGAGATGTAGTATTTGCCAGGTGTATCCCAGCAGTCCGGAGAGCGGAACTAAAAATAAAAATTTCGAGATACGATATTTTTACCTTCTTAATCAATGGATGGATTAATTTCTCTCTTCCAGGTTCCTGCAATTTGCAATACTTCGCCCTAATATTTATAATTTTTGGACTCATCTGTTCTATATTTTGCTCCGTGGTGTGTTGCCACGGGTTCGCGGGTAGTAGTTCACAAACTCTGAAGTAACGTGTACTTCAAAAATTGTAAATATGTTGGTGTTTGATCGATTAATGTTATCTCTCTGTACCTTATAAAGTAATGTTGTAGAGAAAGTTGTTTGAAAATTAAAGAGCTTATAAAAGATACCAGAGAGATCACAAAGACATAAAATATTTTGTTTTATGTTACACAAATAGCGCCACGAAAACTATAGTGCTGCATTTATGGTTTAGTTTATTAGCTAACTGTGACTAAGATATGGAAAACTTTCATTACAAATTTCTTAATGCACATATACAGAGGACATAAAACCGGGTAAAAAATAGCTCGAACTGTAACCAGTAACCGAAACAACCCTACTATAGCCGGAGCTGGGATTGGAGTTTCTTAACATATATGTTATTATTACAATTCGGATATCAGATGACTTACTATAATATTTTTCGTGATCAAGAGTATTCGACGCAAACGGTAGGTGTCCACGGCCATTTGGTACAGATCCATGCCGATCTGTGGACGGCATGGTCATCAACAAACGCGCTGCGGGCGAATCTCTCTCATCAGGCAAATACTCGTCGCACAAATATTCGATATCCCGGGCTTTGCGCTGCTCTATATCTGAAGGACAACCCTCACCATCGTTTTCCATCTTATCCATTTCAATTCTTATATATTCGGCACCGGTGTGCATTGATTTTATATCTACTGATGATCCATGAATACAGGAATAATGGCCACCACTGCTGTCGTCCATAATACCAATATTTTGCGATATTATGCGTTCAAATCTGCTGCAGGCGGTCCAAAGTCAATATTACTTAACTTTAAAAATACCGTAAATTCACCGTACACGTAACTCCGTATTATAACTTCGAGTTCCGAAGTCAAAATCTCTTAATGTAAAAAAAATTTGCCACCATAATATGGTACGCATTCGAACTTCAAAGTAAAAATTGCTGAATTTCTAACAAAAATTAAAAAAAGTTGCTACAGCATCGTACAAATTCGAATTCCAAAATAGCACCACATCAATAATAAAAATAAATCAATAGCGCGTCGCACAGTTATATGCTATTATGCTGAAATATAATGCAGAACAAAATATACTCATACATGCTCAAAGGGGGCGAGAGAATTATCCCCCTAAGGCTCGAGCTTGCCCCTCGGTGAATCGCCGATCTCCCCAGGAAGGTAGCCTCATCTCATTGAGGCTCCCCTCCCGAAGGCACGTGTGATTTATAAGCAAAAATCGGTAGAAATTGTTAAAAAAACTAAGAAAAAATTTTGGATTCCAAAAAATTTCAAAAATTTATCCCCCTTGACAACCCTCGCCGACCGCTGATCCCTCTGACGACCACATCCCCGGACAGCCGGCTGATCCGCCACGGCCGACCGTCAAACCCTCCCTGGGATTTCATCCATGTATGATGTACTGTTACCAAAATACAATATATAACTAGTAGCTTATTTTATCGCCAAGATGGTGAATTCTGAGTGTTAAATATATGATTTAGAGACGCGTACACAGTTATGTTGGTCATCAGCACACATAATTAGCCGAATATTAGCTATGTTTAATGAGCAAGTATATAGTAGTAAAGATACTCTACGAAATGATACCGAAAACGCTGATATAGCTCGAGCAGTTGCGGGGATGTTACCGTTTTCATATATTCTTGGTCTCATGGACAAACTGAATAAACCCGTTTTAACCCAACCCTGCATGGTAAATACTGACAACAACAGTAGCATTTGCAGCTACGTAAATTGTTCTACTAAATGGTAACAAAACAACCATATTGTTCGAACGGTTGTGGAGATATTACCATTTTCGTGCACTTTACGCCCCGTGAGACCGTTTAAAATCGGTTTTGACACACCCCTGTGGCATAAGTGACAAAAGTAGCAAACCATTTGGGATAAACAGACAATAGAGAAGCAATCAGGCTAAGAAGCAAAGTAAAAAAATTGGTCAAAATTTATAAAACTGTTTGAAATATACCCAATTTTGTGTTCTTACGTACCGGGGTGCACCCCGTTTAAAATGTGTTCAGGCCGTTTCAGCGTGTTCTTCAGGCTAAACGAACTAAAAGAAAAACGTTAGTCAAAATCCATCACGCTGCTTCCGAAAAATGATCAATTTTTTGTTTTTAAGTTCTGGTGGAGGCGACCCATGCATGCAGGGGTGCGTCTCTTCTATTTCAAATATGCGCCGGTGCTTTCAGCGCGTTCCTCAGGCTAAAAGAGGCAAACGTGCGGTGATGTCAAAATAGTCGTCCTAACAGAAAACGGATTACACAATACCTAATACTGCTGCTTTATTTCGATTATTCATGATAAATTCTTGAGAAAAATGAATCGCTACCTGCTGGAACACGCATATTCACCGCTTTACTGTCATTCATCGTGGAGTTCTAATACTTGGTCTCTGGATTCTGCGCCTCATTGGTATGACATGTACGACTGAACATCATGTGAAAATAAAATAATACACATAAAAAATCATTGTTCCGGACACATGCTACAATTGTGGAGTCGACGCTTGAGTACTGACTAATTTGGTGCCGATACGTTTTAAGGCACAGAGTTCCACACCCTTATAAGTTGATGCGGTGGAAACGGTCGCCCAACATCCGGGCGCAGAGTACGTATAGTTAACTTGGTAATTCCGAGTTCTATCACCTCCAATATCAATAAATGTCAAAACATCAAGACCAACAATCCCATAGCTCCGTTTTTAAACCTTGATCAAACAGTTTCTCAAGCGTCTGGTCTTCGGGCTTTGGACGTTTTAATAGCGAAGGCCTCTTTCACAAAAGATAATCTTATCCAGGTATTAACCTAGTAGCCTGTCGTTGAATAAATTCAATAATCTGCTTATCATGTTCGTAAAACACCAGATGACGGTGGCATATTCAACAAGGGAACAAGGGTTTTTCACAGGAACAGTTATTTGTAATCGGTCATTCTTACCGGTCTCCCAATAAGATAATATCTAATTTTCGATCGTAATTGCCAGGCCGGCAATCAGTGGCAATATTCGCGTGTCGTGGAGCCTGGTCTTAAAATATTTAGTGGTAGGGGCAATCACAACAAAGCTTAGAAGAGAGTTCCAGAAATTTAAGACTCGGTTGGAGTAAAAGTTGTGACGTCAGGGCATTCGAGTTACTGGTGTAATTGGTCACAGCTTCAGATTATGTTGGCGCAGTGGTCAGTGTGATGCTAAATGGAACGCAAAATTCCAGAATTGGAAAAATTTCTTCTTGGAAAACGACTGTATCACTCGATTAAGTAAGCTTACTGGCTGCGGCCGTAAAAAGGCTGCAGAACTTGAAATCTGGCAACATCAGAACACCGTAATTTTGCTGTCTCGAAGTAAGCGCAAAAATAATCATTACGCAAACTATAAACAGACCAGGGTTACTTTGATTAGAGTGCATGACTGACGATTTATCAATATTAAATTCCATTAACCATTCAACGGACCATTTATGCAGGCCGTCTATATCTGATTGTACATAGTCTGTTATTAAAAAACGACAATTCGTTGGCCTATCCACAGACGGGGCCCAAGCTCCCAGGATTATGGCGGCTCCCCCAGGTCATGCTCCCAGGTAAATTTTGGCTTCGCCCAGGTCAATCTGCATCACCCGAGGTATTCGCCCATAAATGATCGTGCTAACAAGAAACGGTTATAAAGAGAACTATTATAAGCATTCTTAGTGCTTAAATAACCATAAATAACTATCAAAAAGAATGGTAAAAATGCTCCAAAGGCCTTAAAATACGAAAAAATGCAATTGTAATCCGGTCTCCCAAATGTAAGATAGGGAAAATTCCCTCAGTTAAAAACTGGAGATCCCAGCGCGAAACGCACCACCCCAGGTAAAATTTAGATTGAAAAGAATACAGTACAAGACGCGGCATTCTCACATCAGCGAACTTAAACGACGGGGCGTTCATATTCATCTAAGTCATTTACGAAGATAAAAAACAGCAACGTCCCTAAAGCGGTGCATTGCTACCGACGTCGCATCACGAAGCATAAACGCAATTAACGAACACTCCTTGCTTTACAAAACTACGGAGCCACTGATTATTTTTATCAGCAATACCACAAATTTTGACCTTGCGCGGAAGAGCTTCATGATTGACTGTATCTAACGCTTTAAGGAAATCCACGTAAACCACATCAAGACAATAAAAGTCTCCAATGACTGCAATAGCAAAATCTAAGTACTTCAAAAGCTGAGTCAGATATCCTCGCCATAAATCCATGGCGAGGGTTGTGTAGTAATCCGTGGAAAAATACAAAGGTTATCAATTTATCGCGAAGCAAGATTTCAAATTTGAACGCAGTGGAAGGCTATGGGTCGATAGCTACTTGTTTTATTATACGGGCCTTTTTGTGAAATGGCACGACAGTAAGTAATTTTTAGTCATCGGGTGTCTTACAAGTACACAACGAATGCAACAACCGAGGTGGTAAAGCAAGTGCTTCACGAAAATAAAACAAGAAATGATACTGAATATCTTCATCATCTGGGGCGAGACGGTTTTGAAAGCGCTGGTACGTAGTTCTTCGAAGAAATATATCCCAATCAGATATTTTGCGCAAGATCCAGAGCAACACAAAGCCATCACCATTACATGTTGATTAATGACTGGCTGGAACTATGAATTCAAGATATTAGCGTTTTCTACACAGGTTACAACTCTTGCACCAGAAGGAACCCCTAGTTTATCTACAGCTGTTCGGAACTTTCTAAGACGTAATAGCGTAAGCATACAAGAACACTCTGTCAAAATCGATATTTTCTGCGAGCTTATGAATTAACAGCAGCATCAATGCATCCGTTTTCCTACACATAAAATACAATATCCTACCGCTATGCATGGTACGTATAGCTACAATTGTAGCAACGATAAACATGCATAAGCAATCAAAAACCTCCTGTCTATTGCACAAGCATGAAAAAACACTAAAAATGCAATTATGAGACCCCACTTAACCTGGGAGAATGGTTTTCCACCCAGTTAACCTAGGGAGATTTTGTTTCAAATCAAATATGCAACAATTAAGTAAGACAGATATTTGTTGAAGAGAGCTATTGTTGCTGTGAGATCAAACCGTAAAGAATATAACCAGTGAAGTATCCGTAGGGTGGCCAGTGGCGCCAGGGCGCTGTCTTAGCGTTAGATTTGGCTTTGAGGGTTCAATTGTTTGCTCGCGGTGAAAATTCTTTGGAGTGAAAATTTACAAATATTCCGTATGAATTTGTAGAAACATTTCAGTGCTTCGCGCCAAATAGTACATTTAAGCTATTATTTTTATCGAACCCTACCATTGGCGAACCTCTGGGTGTACCACTGAATATAGCAGCTAAATATCAGAAATATCTCAGTCGGTAGATTGCCTGATTCCCACACATCCCAAATTTTCAAGCGGCTGCGTTTCACAGCTTTCTTTTCAGCACCATCCTTAAAGGCAAATTAAAAGTTAACTAGATACGTTATAGCTCAGTCAGTCCTTAGGGCGTCTGCTTGCGAGGCCAGAAGCAGAATCGTACTTTCGAAATCCATACTAGCCCAACTTGTCAGCCGGCAACTTGTTTCATTCTTTCGTTAACAGGTTTCTGCTAGTCAATAGCGCTTCCGTGGTCAAGTACAGATGTAAAACGTAATCGTGAAATATGCGGAATGCTACAGAGGCGCGAGGTCCGTCGGCTTAGATGATAGATCTTTGCAGCGGAGTTATGTGAAAATCCTCCAAGGGATGGCATAAATTTTCTAGCTTTGTAGGAACTAATAATTTTCGATGGATTCGGCGCCCGTGGGGATGGCAGTGTCTTCACGGAGGGAAAATGTGGCTTGCGGGTGGGGGATGGTACGGCTCTACGGGGAAACTTCATGCCACGCCTTTGCTCACCTATAGAAGACGACAAAAAATTGATGTTCAACTTAGTCGAAAATTCAGCAAAAACCGTCCCGTCGAAAAAAGGTTGAAACCACGCTTGTCATAAATTGCAGGCCCACGAGTACATAGGTACACCTGAAAAACTGTTTACCTAACTCTGAAACACCTGTTGATTACAGTAGCTGCATAACTGATGGGATGTCAAGCAGCGTAAGCTCAGTCGCTTGAGCACCAGCTTGCGGATCCATAGGCGTGAGGCCATGGTTTCGAATCCTATCTCAGCACAATTTTTCGGCGGCTTTTTTCACATCGGTTTGCCATCGTGTTCTTATAGCTACGTTCAAATGAAAAATGGCTTCCACAACTCCAGCTCGGTGACACAAAAGATTATGTCTAACCGTAGCTAAGTAATTACTTATTATCAATACTCATTGGGAGAACCTAAGACACGACAGCTGGCGCAAATGCAAATATTTTACAAGATATTTAGGCAGGGCCGGCGCTAGGAATATGGGGGCCCCCCCAAAGCCGCAAGCGGGGGCCCCTGCCAAAGTTGTAATTACAACATCAACTTATAAAACACAATGAAATATGTCCAGAGTGAGATGCAACACTTAGCCTGAATCACAAACATCTTACAAAATAGGTGCCTGTTTTTGGCAGTCTACACAGAAGTTTTATATAATTGAGTCAAAACGGAAAAGCTTGAGGTAAAGAAACTTAGCACCTATTTTGACGATGTCTTAAAGCATCAAACGCAGCCAACCTTGTCCATATCAGTTACAGCGGGATCTTTCTGCTCTTCGTTCCAATCTGTTCCAACGCTGTACGCTGCGGGAGTTTTGCTTTTTAGAACCTAGGGGTGAAGTGGTAAGAATTTCGTTTGGTTTTTTGAAAATTTTTACAATACCCATTTTTGCCAAAATATGTAGCACAAAATTGCAGAAATCGGGGGCCCCCAAAAATCGGGGGCCCCCCCAAATGATGCGGATGATACTAAGGTAGCGCCGGCTATGTATTTAGGAGTAGTCTTAGCAACAGTTTTTTAACTCTAACGACAAATTCAAATTGCAACATGGAAAAATTGCATTATAATTAACTTATACATGCTCTGCTACAAATTGGAAAATTTTAGTATTGCGCATTAATTTCTGGAGATAGGAATCTGTTCGTCTATAAATAACATTCGTTAAATGCTACATGCCCGTTCGTTGTTAAGCACTGGTGTAGCTAAGTCTTAGAATATCGAAAAGAACATAACATGCATTTTACCTAAGCTACAGTAGATACTTTGGTTTACATAATTGATATTTCATAAGCGATTGTTGAGTCATAGCTCCCAAAGGTGTACCCGAAACCCCGCAACGATGTACTTGTCATTGCAAATTGCCACACACTGCCAGTATAGACGATAACGTCTAAATGTCAAGTATTTGATATCGTTATGCAAAACTTTTTATATTCAATTTTCTACGCTGATTGGAAAATACAGAAATCGAATCTCTAAGTATCTTTTCAATTGGTTGAAGATTGTTAACATATACCTCATTTTCAGAATGATTTGTACTGACAGCATTTATTAGGAACACTTCGCAAAATTTAATTTGTTTAATCAAAATGTCGAATAAAGTAATTATGCATTCAACAAACACATCGCTATCAAAACTTGTTCCAATGAAATTCACGAGAGATTACCCGTCTACATTGACAAAGAATCTATGGAGAACGATTCAATTAGTAGGGTATAATCGTGTTTAGGAATGTGAAAATAAAATGATACAGTCTCTGTTTTGAGAACGGCTGGTGTGCAAAATGAATAATTTTTTTGTGCTTCAGTTAATAGTTTCAATCTTAACAAAAACTATCGCAAGATTTAATTAATACACTGACCATTTCAGAAGTCCAAAAATTGTAGCCTGGTCGCCTGTCGTCTGTCACCCGCGGCGCGTTCAGGGGATGATTGGAAAAACTATCGTGGGGCAGCCGGCGCATCCGAGGACGAAGTCGATTTACGATTTATCACGTAAATCTGAAGTTTGGCCGCACCACTTAATAGAAACTACTCTAAATCTTGGTTTCGTAGATTTTGATATTGGCTTATCTATCATAGGTACTTACGTTTCCTATCTGGATTTAACGTACATTCATCTCTTCCCTTGAGGGACCCTGTGAATCTTTATAATACATGCCGACGGTCGGTCATGCCAGGGGGCGTAGAGGCCCCCACGGGGGGGCGTGGGTAGCGGCCATCTCAGGGGCGTAACCCCCCTGGCCGGCCAAATTTGTCTAGGGGGGTCGGTCTCGTGAGGACCTTTTTTTTGATCGTCGGATGTATATTTTTCACCTACGTGTTCAGTTTGTCTACATGCACCGCAAGAAACGCGAAGGCGCACATGGTGCACGTTTTTTCCATTCGTATTTGTTGATCTACAGTAATTCTTTCAGTTATTTTAATCTATCTCTGCCTAAACTGGTGCCGATTCGGTCCCAGAACGCTCGTTAGGCCAATCAAAGACACTTGTTGATTTATCAAGATAAACTAAGACCCCACACCACACATATACAAAACTAGCAACAAAACCCATCACTATCCTATCCAATTCACATTTCTTACATAACGCATAGCAACAATTCGGCCCCTTACTTTAACACCAATTTTCCAACATTCAAATATATTATAATATGAAATAACGCTTCCTCTTTAACGCAAAAATAAATTTTTCAAACAACTAATCAATCGCCTTGCCAAAAATATGTAAGGCGCACATATTTAGCTGTCTCTGTTAGAAAATTTTTTGGTTGAAAGTTGTCTTCCCCGGTATATTTCAAACTATTATTTGTATATACATGCCTGTTTCAGAGCTGAAAAATCATGCTAGATTAGCAACAGAATTCAGAATATGTTCCAGCACGAATAACCTTCATTAAAAGAAAGCAAAGTAGTTTTTTAAAATTGGCAATAGATATTCATAACATGAAAACAGCGCGGTAGCCTTTTTGAACAGTTTTTTCTATTAGTGAACGCCGTGTCGCACATGTTTCCCCCTTCAAAAAAAGCTTTCCACAAATTTACAGCTGCATATGCACCACTAGCAACAAGCAGGCACAATTTGCGCAAGTTTTGTGCTGCGCACCAGGGGGTAAGCCCCCTGGACTTTTGGGCTTGGGGGGGTGGTCCGGACCTCAGGGGGGGTTACCCCCCCCAACCCCCCCAGCCGGCATGTATGATCTGTATTGTTGATTAGGAGTCGTGGAACCTCATGAACAACTCCGCCATATTAATTTAATTTTATTAAAATATTTATTTTACCTTTTTACAAGACAGATAAATCGTGCGAAACAATGGATTTTAAGCTCGACTTTCTAGAATATAGTTTTAACGTCGATTCAGATCTGTAGGTGCAGATTTCCTTGGATTAAGTCGCAGTTAGTTTACCGTAATGTGTGTAATTCAACAAAATAATAAATTTTTCTAATTAGATCACAGGGTTGCGATGATCGATCAACTCCTCCATTGGATAAAATCGTGCATGATTGGAAGAGAAAAAATTGTATAGGAAGGATAGAGCAGAATTTTTGAGGTTAGAGCTACCGCTCGGCAAAAGCAAATCAGTTCGATTTCGGCAGTTCGAAATTCAGACGAGCTTTACTCACCGGCTTC
>JASANE010028344.1:0-44256 GCA_030248225.1 Trileptium ribeirensis
GTACTTCGTTCAGTTACGTATTTGCTCGTAGTATAACTTGACAACTGCTACGCGCTCAAGGTTTGTAGTTTTGGCAACTGCTACGCGGTCAAGGTATGTAGTTTTGACAACTGCTACGCGCTCAAGGTATGTAGTTTTGGCAACTGCTATGCGCTAAAGATATGTATATAGTTTTGGTAACTGCTACGCGTTCAAGGTATATAGTTTTGGCAACTGCTACACGGTCAAGGTATGTAGTTTTGACAACTGCTACGCGCTCAAGGTTTGTAGTTTTGACAGCTGCTGCGCGCTCAAGGTATGTAGTTTTGCCAACTGCTATGCGCTAAAGATATGTAGTTTTGGCAACTGCTATGCGCTAAACATATGTAGTTTTGGCAACTGCTACGCGTTCAAGGTATATAGTTTTGGCAACTGCTACGCGGTCAAGGTATGTAGTTTTGACAACTGCTACGCGCTCAAGGTATGTAGTTTTGACAACTGCTACGCGCTCAAGGTATGTAGTTTTGACAGCTGCTGCGCGCTCAGGGTATGTAGTTTTGGCAAATGCTACGCGCTAAAGGTATGTAGTTTTGGCAACTGCTACGCGTTCAAGGTATATAGTTTTGGCTACGCGCTTAAGGTTTGTAGTTTTGGCAACTGCTACGGGCTCAAAGTATGTAGTTTTGGCAACTGCTACGCGCTCAAGGTATGTAGTTTTGGCAACTGTTATGCGCTAAAGATATGTAGCTTTGGCAACCGCTTCGCGTTCAAGGTATATAGTTTTGGCTAAGCGCTCAAGGTTTGTAGTTTTGGCAACTGCTACGGGCTCAAAGTATGTAGTTTTGGCAACTGCTACGCGCTCAAGGAATATAGTTTTGGCAACTGCTACGCGGTCAAGGTATGCAGTTTTGACAACTGCTACGCGCTCAAGGTATGTAGTTTTGACAACTGCTACGCGCTCAAGGTATGTAGTTTTGACAGCTGCTGCGCGCTCAGGGTCTGTAGTTTTGGCAAATGCTACGCGCTAAAGGTATGTAGTTTTGGCAACTGCTACGCGTTCAAGGTATATAGTTTTGGCTACGCGCTCAAGGTATGTAGTTTTGGCAACTGCTATGCGCTAAAGATATGTATATAGTTTTAGTAACTGCTACGCGTTCAAGGTATATAGTTTTGGCAACTGCTACACGGTCAACGTATGTAGTTTTGACAACTGCTACGCGCTCAAGGTTTGTAGTTTTCACAGCTGCTGCGCGCTCAAGGTATGTAGTTTTGCCAACTGCTATGTGCTAAAGATATGTAGTTTTGGCAACTGCTATGCGCTAAACATATGTAGTTTTGGCAACTGCTACGCGTTCAAGGTATATAGTTTTGGCAACTGCTACGCGGTCAAGGTATGTAGTTTTGACAACTGCTACGCGCTCAAGGTATGTAGTTTTGACAACTGCTACGCGCTCAAGGTATGTAGTTTTGACAGCTGCTGCGCGCTCAGGGTATGTAGTTTTGGCAAATGCTACGCGCTAAAGGTATGTAGTTTTGGCAACTGCTACGCGTTCAAGGTATATAGTTTTGGCTACGCGCTCAAGGTTTGTAGTTTTGGCAACTGCTACGGGCTCAAAGTATGTAGTTTTGGCAACTGCTACGCGCTCAAGGTATGTAGTTTTGGCAACTGTTATGCGCTAAAGATATGTAGCTTTGGCAACCGCTTCGCGTTCAAGGTATATAGTTTTGGCTACGCGCTCAAGGTTTGTAGTTTTGGCAACTGCTACGGGCTCAAGGAATATAGTTTTGGCAACTGCTACGCGGTCAAGGTATGCAGTTTTGACAACTGCTACGCGCTCAAGGTATGTAGTTTTGACAACTGCTACGCGCTCAAGGTATGTAGTTTTGACAGCTGCTGCGCGCTCAGGGTATGTAGTTTTGGCAAATGCTACGCGCTAAAGGTATGTAGTTTTGGCAACTGCTACGCGTTCAAGGTATATAGTTTTGGCTACGCGCTCAAGGTTTGTAGTTCTAGCAACTGCTACGGGCTCAAAGTATGTGGTTTTGGCAACTGCTACGCGCTCAATGTATGTAGTTTTGGCAACTGTTATGCGCTAAAGATATGTAGCTTTGGCAACCGCTACGCGTTCAAGGTATATAGTTTTGGCTACGCGCTCAAGGTTTGTAGTTTGGCAACTGCTACGGGCTCAAAGTATGTAGTTTTGGCAACTGCTACGCGCTCAAGGAATATAGTTTTGGCAACTGCTACGCGGTCAAGGTATGCAGTTTTGACAACTGCTACGCGCTCAAGGTATGTAGTTTTGACAGCTGCTGCGCGCTCAGGGCATGTAGTTTTGGCAAATGCTACGCGCTAAAGGTATGTAGATTTGGCAACCGCTACGCGATCAAGGTATGCAGCTTTGGCAACTGATACGCACCCAAGGTATATAGTTTTGGCAACTGCTACGCGGTCAAGGTATGTAGTTTTGACAACTGCTACGCGCTCAGGGTATGTAGTTGTGACAACTGCTACGCGCTCAAGGTATGTAGTTTTGACACCTGCTGCGCGCTCAGGGTATGTGGTTTTGGCAACTGCTACGGGCTTAAGGTATGTAGTTTTGGCAACTACTACACGCTCTAAGTATGTAGTTTTGGGAACTGCTACGGGCTCAAAGTATGTAGTTTTGGCAACTGCTACGCGTTCAAGGTATGTAGTTTTGGCAACCGCTACGCGATCAAGGTATGTAGTTTTGGCAACTGCTACGCGTTCAAGGTATATAGTTTTAGCAACTGCTACGCGCTCAAGGTATGTATTTTGACAACTGCAAGGCCCTCAAGGTATGTAGTTTTGACAACTTCTACGCGCTCAAGGTTTGTAGTTTTGGCAACTGCTATGCGCTAAAGATATGTAGTTTTGGCAACTGCTACGGGTTCAAGGCATATAGTTTTGGCAACTGCAACGCACTCAAGGTATATAGTTTTGGCAACTGCTACGCGCTAAAGGTATGTAGTTTTGGCAACCGCTACGCGCTCTAGGTATATAGTTTTGGCAACTGCTACGCGCTCAAGGTATGTAGTTTTGACAACTGCTACGCGCTCAAGGTATGTAGTTTTGACATCTGCTAAGCGCTCAAGGTGTGTAGTTTTGACAACTGCTACGCGTTCAAGGTATGTAGTGTTGGCAACTGCTACGCACTCAAGGTATGTAGTTTTGACAACTGCTACGCGCTCAAGGTATGTAGTTTTGACAACTGCTACGCGTTCAAGGTATGCAGTTTTGGCAACTGCTACGCGCCCATGGTATGTAGTTTTGACAACTGCTACGCGCTGATGGTATGTAGTTTTAGCAACTGCTACGCGCACAAACTATGTAGTTTTGGCACCTGCCACCCGCTAGAGGTATGTAGTCTAAATTTTTAGTTAAATTACTACAAATAAAAACACAGTTTACTATGTAAATATATTTTGCGTTTAAATTTCAGTTATCTTCGCGAACAAGGTCTTATGACGCCAATATTAACAAACGGTGTACGAATCAATGCCGTGAATCTACTGGTGATAGTTGCCCAACGAGATCTAACAATAAATATTCTTGTCCTCAACAACGTTCGCGTCATTGCAAACATAAGCGATCTGATTTTCGGCGAGAATTGCGGCGCGCACAAAACGTGGTACGCGTCCACTTAAGACTGAATAGAGTTAAAACTAGATCGTTAAAATTTCAATTAGTGCATTCTGGTTGCCTCCAGGAAACCATTTTTGTGTATACATTTCAGTAATCTAGAAATGTTCCAAAATATTTTCTTATCGCACAGTTTGAAGCCGTATCAATTTCCTGGACCCTAGGGATAGGTCAGAAAATTTAGACTTTTGGTAATTGAACAAAGAAAGCAAATGCCCCAAATTTATATAAAACAAAGCCAAAAATTTTCAATTCTGAAGAACCTTTTAGTTATTCCTAGCCTGTCTCCGTTATTTTGTTACTAAGGAGACGTTTTGTTGTAGATTTTTGTACATATTTACCGTTTGTCCGTTTTACACTCTAAAAATATTTGTCCAAAACTCGTACTGACGATAATATTTCGGAAAATGCTAGTCGCGTATTTATGTTATACAAAGTAATGACAAATTATTGGTAGAATTAAAGGACTTTCCGAAACATTACGAAGCATTTCTACTTTTTTATTGTAATTCAGAAAAGAAATATTCTACAATTGCATGTTTGCTGTTAATTTGCCGGAAAACTTTTGCAGGATTTTCTTGCACAGCCTAGGCAAACATAAATACTAACTTTTTTGCTAATAATACGCCACATATGCTGAAAATACGCCACACGCGCGTGCTCCATGCGACGTAGCTGTGACACAGATCCAGGTATATAATAGATTTTTATGCAATATTGATCGCACTATGAACATCCGTAGAATTCTCGTTACAGCCAAACTATATTTACTACGTTTATATTCGACTAAGGTTTTGTTAACTCATATATGATCTTTTCTTGAATGTCCAAACTTTGAACATTGTTTTGACACTGTTTGACCAGTATGACATCTTCAGCAAATTTTAGTATTTCAGATAGAGAAACCGATCGACGCTGTTCCAGATCGTACATTTCGTGTGGTAATGGCTGGCGATGCGTCCGTTGGAAAATCATCTTTTATCATGCGTCTTTGCAAAGGAAGCTTTCTCTCTAACATACCGTCCACTTTAGGTTACTGTTTACGGTTGTATTTTAAATCTATTGGAAAATATATATCTAACTCTTCTACTTAAATAGAGAGACAGATTTCAAACTCTGTCCTAACTACAGGGTGTCCCATAAGTAGGGGTCTGCGGGTAGTACCCGTACCCATGCGTACCCGCGGGTACGGGCGGGTACGGGTAGGCATCGTGACTTTACGGATACCCGCAGGCGGGTAAAGGCAAAGTTTCACGGGTACGGGCGGGTACGGGTACGGGGTGCCGGCTCACGGGCGGGTACGGGTACGCAAAACGGCTCTACCCGCAGGGCTCTACCCATAAGTGAGGTTCAGCATTAAAGTGACCCAGCACGGCAAATAATGAACATATCTAAAAGTATTTCGGTACACACGTACTGTCATATATAACTTAGGTTTTGATGAATAACACTTCCCGTAAGTGCGAACCTTTAGGCCTCAAAGTTCAATGCATTCTTCCAGTCGAAAACACACATTTCGGAAGATTTTCGAACCATGTCCGGCTCCAGAAAGGAGAGC
The DNA here is from genome assembly GCA_030248225.1 of Trileptium ribeirensis. Lineage (NCBI taxonomy): Eukaryota > Metazoa > Nematoda > Enoplea > Enoplida > Thoracostomopsidae > Trileptium > Trileptium ribeirensis. The sequence continues at coordinate 5,199 of JASANE010028344.1, forward strand.
ACCTCCGATATATCAGGCACCACCGTGTTTGTGGCTTGCTTTTGTATATGTTCTTCTTCAATACAATCCACAGAAAAAAGTCAGGGAGGCTTAGATTAGGAAAAATGAGGATGCGCGCCATCCTGCATAAAGTAAAGCCTGTCAATATTTGGTAACTGTTGAATATTATTGTAAAATTCATTTCGCAGCATCATTAGATAGTTGTCTGCTTTCACAGTACCATCAAAAAAGAACGGTAAAAAATCAACCAGATAAAATGCCAACTCATACTATCAGACCAGGAACATTCATATGGTGTTCGACAGTGTTATGAGGGTTTTCTGCATGCCAATGAACGCTATTATGCTGAATAACGTGACCGTTCAGTTTAAAAGTGGTTTCTCGGAGCAAATGATTTGGTCAGCTAAGTCCGGATCGTCGCTGAGACGCAAACTTTTCACAAAATTCAGCCGTGCGATCATAATCATCGTCATTCAGAGCATGAATTAACGTCAGTCTCAAAGGATTTAGAACCCGAGTTTTAATAATTCGGAAAACACTCGATTTGCTGATGCTGGTTTCAACAGTAGGACTGGAATTGACTTTGTTGGACTATTGTCAAAATGATAGGAAATATCAGGTTTCGCTGCATCATCGGATGCCGTCGGTGGTCAAAACGTTCGGAGCAGGTCAGCCACGAAACATATTAGATCAAACCTTTTATAAATTGAAGCAATAGTTTTATGATATGAGGGTTGTGAACATGAATACCGATACAACTGTCGCACAACTTCACGGCTATTTTGGTTAACTGATTACAGCCTTACAGCAGTTATTCGATCAGCCAAATTCAATCGGGATTTTGTTATGCGTAGATATATTATATTATATTATAATATAATATAATATTTATCCTGAAAGTATGAAGGTTGCAAGTATATTATGTCAGTGTCAGCAAAAGTTTGAAGTTGAGGCGTTACTTTGGGACTCCCTAAATTACACCCGAAAAAATATTGCAAATCATTATTTTTTTGACATGAAGAATGAACTTTTTTAGTAAATAACTGTATCACAAGTTAATATGAATGCAATGCTTTTAGGCATTACGCTTAGATGCTCAACATGATATATATCCAAATCACAGTCACTACTGACGATAAACTTTGAGAAAACATTTTAATTGTGCAACTGTAATAATGCATAGTACTACCATATATGTCTTTTGTGCAAGATAATTTTTACATCACTCAAATGTGAGCAACTAGATTCAGTAAAAAGAAACAGCGCAACTAAAATGGGACATACTTCAGTATAGTGGTCAAAATTATTTGCACTTAAATGTGATAACACATCACACTTTCTATAAATGGAATCATTAATGGATTTTTTCGCGCTTTTATATATGGTTAATTCAGACGGCTGGTTGAGGACACTGTTGTAACGAGAGTAATGGTTTTTTACATTTGCGCTTTCTTTACTCGAAGATTAAAGGTTTGTTAACTTTCAAACGACGCTGTTGTAAACAAAGCTGTTGGCTTCTTGTACGAACTTATGCGTGAATTCTGCATGGTTTTAACACAAAGCACCATTCAATCTTAAGTCATTCAATATGTATCTACCGCATAGGATTCGAAGGTCCGTCTGCTTAGGGGGGTAGTTGGTCAGCGGAAGGCGGAGGTCTTTGGAGGGACGGGGTAGGCAGGGAATTTTTTTTGATAATTGTAGGAACTCAATGTTTTTCTCAATTTCGCCTAAAGATTTTTGCCAATTTGAGACAATTTCTTCCTAATTTCTCATGTTTTTTCCAATTTTACCGCATTTCGCCAATTTCCCCATGTTTTGTGTTTTTGCTAAAATTTCCGGGCATGCTACTGACGGGGTAGATTTGACTTCGAGAGGTCCCATAGGAATAATCCCACTACCGTCCTATCGACAGCTATGAATTTGTGGTGCAGGTAAAGAATGAGATATTGACTTTCAGCGTAGATTAGTTATAAAAGTTCAAAATTTTTAACGTACTCTCAGCTCTTATTGTAATGTAACAAAAGGTGTTCCAGCAACTGCGCACCAACTGTTACAATATATCAGCTATGAAAACAATTGTGGTTAATTAATGTAAGCAAGGTTTTACGCGACAATACAACTACTAAATAGCGACATTTAGGAGGCGCCCGAGAAATTTTAGCAAGCATAGTTAAAACAGGTTGAAAATTGGCAATAACTAGCGTAAAATTAGCAAAAAAGGGAATTGCGAGAATTTTATTTTAAATTGGGAAGAATTTGGGAAAACTTAAGCAAATGGCGGAAATTTTGTGTTTCTAAAAATTTCAAAAAATTTCCACCTCTAGCCTTACATCTCTCTCCGACTATTCACTTTCCCTAAGGCGACGGACCTTCTGCACCCATGATGGCATTTTTATTTTTATTAAAAGAAAAAATCATCCTAAATTTAACAGTGGTGTTTGCATACTTAACTCTGAGTGTAGTTTTTAATAAGCTGGTGTTGTATTTAGGCGTCGATTACCACGTGAAGACGATAAAAGTTGAAGACAAATTTGTCGCTATTCAATTGTGGGATACTGCTGGACAAGAAAGGTTAGTTGCGACTGATGGCAGATCGACCAGATGTGGTATATTTTGTCCAATATAGGGTTAAAATTAATTCAAAATGGTAAACGAATAGATTAGATTACATTTCTAATTTTACTGTAAGAAAGCATTTCATTGAAATGCAGTTATTTATAACACATATTTTACAAATCGTTTTGAAACACGATTTATGAAATGCAAAACCTTCCAGCTACGGAGTCCGATCTATCTACAATGCAAAAAATAAAAATAACAGTTTGTACTCTAGATTTTATATAGCAATGAGCTAAAAATCTTGTTTGTTATAAAAGTCTACGAGAATGATCAATAAATTTGCCATTACATTATACCTGTGATGCGAGAAACGGGAAAAATACAAAACTGGTGGAATTTGTGATAATGAGACATATTAAGACGTGTTTCTCTTCCTATTTTCGAAGTTTGTTTGTAGTACTTTTGAGGATTTCCCTAAATACGATTTATCTTATAATGATCTAAACGAAGCGTTTTAAAAATACACCTACTCCAAAAACACATTCGTGTAAAAAGGGCAACTTAGTCTAAGGTCAGTTAATGGTTTAGAGTAGCATCCTCCTACGCAGTCCAAGGTGGCCCTTAATAAATGTTTCAGCAAAAAATGTATTGATACATTGATATTTAACGCTGTCTACTAGGGTGTCAAATCTGTTCACGGATACATCTAACCGTCTTCAGGCTGTGCTAGTTAAAACTGGGCATGTTGTATTCAGTGTTCTCTGTGCAGTGTGGCGCTGGCGCCAAGTATTGCTCAAGTGATAACTGTGCATGTCCACGTAATAACTGTAATCTTTACAAATGCACGAAACACTTGGTTGTGCTCAAGTGACAATTTTTTGAAGCCCACTAGGCCGACTGCAAGCGTGACATTCTCACCCACATGTGAGACTTACGTAAAAAGGGACGAAATAATTTTGAAGTGGTTTGTACGGCTGAGTGATGCACTCGCACAGATGGTGCTTGTAATTACAGTGGCATGTTCGTAAAGCGATAAGTTTGTAAACTTTAGCCTACTGATGCAAGAACAAAATAAAGATTTCACACAACAACAGCAGCGGCTGTTCGAGTGAACACAGTAGATACCAAACACTGTTGATGGAGAAATAAATTGTTTCCACCGTTGAATTGGCACGTGTTAGTCGTGCACAACGGTGGCACTGACCGGGGACAAGAAATGTTTTAAAAACAATTCGCAAGTGCTACTTAATGATAGTTTCATGCCAGTTGAAACTACCAATTGGGCATAAAACCTGAGGTGCCACAGTGCTTAACTGATATTTGATGATACGGTATTTATACACTACGTTTGCAAATCTCTATGTGTCAAAACGCATTTCTACTGAGGCTGCTAGCGGGAAAAATTTCTTTTTTCCGCTGCTGTCATTCATAGTTCATCGTCGGTTGGATGGATTCCGATAAGTTTTTGTCCGATAACAAAAGTGATGAGGATATGATATTTAGTTGAATGCAAACTGCTAAAAACCCATCTTCGGGGTCAAAATGACAAAACAGATTTTTAGGTACTTTAAGAAATTTTGCAATACGTGTACCAAACTATCGCTGCCGATTTATCAAGGCACATGCTTCATATCGAAAAATCGAGACCACCTGCGGAGTTAACTTATCGAGATCTACAGCTCTGCAGACCACTGATTTCTTGTACGACCACTCGCTGTTCCGCAATGGGTCGAATATGGCTCGTCGATTTTTTTGCCGGAATGATTTTTTAAGTTTTGCCACTTAGAGTCCAACTTGACTATATTATACCTTTTTATTTTTTTCAAGGGATTTACGGTCGACGATTCCGATTTGAAAAATCTAATGAGTTTTCATTTGTTTTTCATCTATTTTTTGCTTGCAGGGCATCAAGAGTGGCTTGCCTATTCATAGGGTTTTTGGTATGCTTAACACGATAGTTTGGTTATATAGAGTCCAGCAATATTTTATACCTTTTCAAATGTTTTCAATTGGTAAAGAGTCAATGAACCCGATTGCCAGAATATGGTCAATTTTTAATATCTTGGACATTTCTGAGGGTACGAAGAATGTTTTATTTATAGATTTCGCTGGAAACAGTGGTTTGGTTATCTAGAAACTAGCACGAATACGTCGTGCGTTTTCAGCTGTTTTCGATAGGTTTATGATCGACTAGGTTTTAAGGTTTTCAATGGGTTCATGGTTACGGAGGTTTCGTGCAGTATATACATCAAACATAAAGCCTGTTACTAGGTGATTTCACAAAAGTACCACTCCGTTTCACATGGCTTGCGAGTTACTAGTTATAGTCGATAATCTTATCTTTATAATATGTATAATATATAGTTCTTTTCATTGTTGTCAAATAAGGTTTCGAAGCATGTGCAAATCCTATTTTCGCCGAGCAGATGGAGCCATAATGATGTACGATTGCACTCAAGAATCTTCATTTTTGAACGTCCGAAGCTGGATGGGCACAATTCGAGTGAGTGCTTTATATAGTGCAAAAAGATATTTATTTAGTGATGGGTTTTCCAACTTTACAACATTTAATGACACACATAACTCACCAATGGCTGCTCGAGTCGATGTCAGACTCATAATCTTCAACTAGGTACGAATCGGTACTCTTGTGAGGTTTAGATTCCAGGCCCTTGTCATGAACAATTCTGCAGGAAAATATAATATTCTATTTTTCACTATTTTACGTTTCAAAACATGTAAATTTGCAATTATGGTATTTGCTGTCATAATTTGGAATTATGACATCTATTACTCCGGAAAGAATCCTTGGATGTCGCGTATTTAAGCTCCGCAATTAATATTTGCCTTTGCTTCTGTCTCTGCCGTTGTCAAAGAGAGACCGAGTACGCCATCTTTTTAGATCATAATTGCAAATTCTTTGGATATCACCGAATAGTCGTTAGGGCAAAATTTTTGTTTCATGTTTTGATTCCTTTGCCAAGAAATATATTTTGTAATATATATGTAGTTTCGATGGAAGTTGGGGCTTGTAACACGATGCGCTTTAGAATTTGCGGTTGAAGTTTTTTTGCATTATTAATTTAACAACCTTTAGGCGTAATAATGCCTAACTATACATCTTATGATGGCCATTCGGTTTATAATAGTTGTAAGCGGAAATGCTTTAATACGAATTATAACAACAGAAAGGGTATTTCTGATTTCTCTTAGCAAGAAAATCAAGAATGTTGACAATGTATGTGTTGCTATTACTGAACATTCATGAATCATTATACTGTCAGATGCTGATGTTAAGTCATTTCTGTCTCGGCGCACTCCTGAAATCTAAACAAACAAAAACCACTACACCGAAAGCATATGAGAAACAGAGACGACAGCTAAATATGAATAAATAATTATTTACAGGACAATGCGCCTAAAGACATTCCAGTTATAATCTGTGGTAACAAAGTGGATGCGCGTGTGGATGCGGCCGCTCAGGGGAACACCGTAATAAACAAAGACGCATGCGCGAACCTTGCTAAGGTAAGTTACATGACTTATCACTTAAAGGTTATGTTGATAGATAGATGAACGTATTTTTGCAACATAAGTTTAAAGTTTTTCAAAGAAAAACGCTTTGCTTAGCTTTGTTGCATTATCAAACGTTACTCAGCTGGTAGGGATTGGTTAAAATTGGGTTCATACCCGATAAACTTATGTATTGATGCGCTAAATTAAATTTGGCAAATGCGGCGATTAAATGTGGAACAATTGACGGCGTTTGAAGCCAAGTGAATATTTGTTTCGATTTGCTATGATTCGATCAGCGGATCGTCTTTAGCACTGGCGGATGCAGAACTGGGGCGGGAGGGGGGGGGGGCGGCCACTTATACGTTAAATAAATTAAAATTGTGTCGATCAAATTTAATTTTTTAATATACTATATACACAAATAATTTCTTCATTTTGCTTTATAAAGTGTATAGTTTCTGTTTTATTTCGGAAGAGAAAGTATTACTTTAAAGTTACTCTATGCCTGAAGACACAGATACAACAAGTACAGAGAAACTGCAATGTTTTGCACATTCGATTATGTTTTATTTGTTATACTTTTTTATTTAGTTGATGGTGTTTTCGATCACCTGCTACCATTAAAGATATCTGAATAGAAAGGAATAATAGTAAGACTGTGGAGACGTGCTTTTGATGATTTGAGCTCCAAACTTGTATTCAACTGCGCCGAGCATGCTACTGTAAGCCGGATGTTTAACCTCTATCAGAAAATGTTTAAACAATTAGAGAAAAACTTGTACAGAAATCACTTGTTGAGCAGAACTTGTCAAGTTTTGTCAAGTTTTCAATGGCTTGCTATGCTGTCCTCGTTTTAGCAAGGACACATTAGATACTCTCAGAGATACACTATATACCCTGCTATATAAACTATCTTTGAGTCAAATACCTGTGTCGCGGGTATATTTCTTTAAAAACAAACACGTTTCAACGGAATTTTCAAATATTTTTGGTTCCGATCGCTTTGTTGACTTGCTCATCACTACGCTTTCATAATCTGTAGCATTTCTGTGTTAGGCATGCACATTTAATTGCGTAAAATCGCTTACAGACTTACAATGCTCTGTTTTGTGAAATAAGCGCCAAAGATGGAACAAATGTCAAGCGAGCCGTATGGAATTTAGCCAGGTGAGTTTAATGAGGTTATTTTAGTTATGTCATTTTCACATTTATATATATGTGTATTTCTTATTTGTATTGCGATACTCAGCTTCCTTATTTCATCTTCGTGTCGGCAACATGTGACCGGAAGCCAGTGATAAATGCTACTTATCTTTTTCTTTTTTGTGATACTAATCTGGTTTCGATATATGGAATTCAGAAAAGCACCATAAGACGTGCTGACGTTCACATGGGCGTACCTAAGCGGGTCAACCGGGACATGCCCCCAGTACCGTTTTGAAGTTCAAGTATTTGCCGTCTATCAAACCTCGAAATTTAACAAATTACGATGTAAATCCTGAATATAACACCTCAAATAAAAATTCTGAATTGCGCTCGCCTTAAATGTAAATTCTGTGCATGCTTCTCGCCGTCAGCAAATAACACATTTCTATATATAAAGCGAATCGCACCAAATTATGGATACACATCATACTGGGACAACAAAAATCATTGTGATAGCGTTTTCTTGGCTCAGTTACGTTGAACAAAGCTCGATATTTTTTGTGCAAAACGAATAAAGATGCTACCATCACTGTAAACCTCATTGATGTGTGACCCCAGAGATGCATGTAGCGTAATACATTTTTCAGAATTGGTAATTTAGTGGATTTAGGGCAGCAGGATATCGTTCTAGAATCTCTAGCCAAAGATCATGAAGCAGTTTACATTTGAAATAGAATAATTGCAATTGCGTTGTGATTGCGACACTTCTAAATTGTTTATAGGCTTGCATAATATTATCATGTAGTGTTATGTTTTTTACTAGTTATCAACAGAGATGATGAGGGTATATTTTGTTGCACAGTCGGCTCAGTAATTGGAAGAAAACTGATTCGAAAATATTGAAGATTCAGAGATAAGTTTTTCAGTGGGACACAAATTTAATTATAGATGCTGTGAATCTATTGAATTAGATCCCATCAAAGGTGGAAATTTACTAATTTATCTTCGTCATCTGATTTGTCATATTTCTTGAACAATATGTAATTTCGCTACAGCTTAACAGGTACAGCTTAGGTACAGCATGTATATTCTATGTGATACAGTGTTTATATTCAAAAATTTAGAGAGCTTATTGCTACTGAAGGCGCAGCAACGTACGAATCTAATTTGGTGTTAAACTCACAGGAACACCAATCGAAGTATTCACGATGCTGTTCATCCGTGAAGTCCAGCTGAACATAATCCCCGCGTGCGGTACATTAATACTTGAAGAAATGAAAGACGATTTTATTTGGACAACTAATGGTAGCAATGTGAATCTTAGCTGAATTTCCCAATTTGAGGCAGTTTTGTTTAATAATTGTAATACCCCAATTTTATGACTAGTGGGATATCTGTTTGTTTATATACAATTGCGCACGCTATCCTCAAATCTTTTTAAGTTAAGTATTATAATTTGGAATATTACGAATGTGTTGTATTAGTAACAACTTAATCCCAGTGAAACAGTACGACCAGCTCAACACCAGACATTATTTTGTGCACCCGTTTTAAATCCATCAAAGTAACATTCGTTCTTTTTAAAACTACTACGCTTAACATCAACATGTCTCAATTTTCGCGTAAAATAAACAGATTTATATTGCAATTTCTGTACTGGTACATTATATTGACGACTGCAATAATGGCGAAGAAAATTTCAAGACAGTTAGAGCTGGATCTTTAATACATTAGCAGAGCTGTGATTTGCAACCAGAAACACCAAACTATTATCTGTATGTTTTTCACAATATACGAATTTGGTTTCCACGTCCTGCCCGTTTGTTGCGGACTTAGATTGTCTCAATGTTATTTTCGCAGCCGACACAGAGTGATTATATTTTATAATTTGTGATGGTGATTTGTTTGACGCTATAATCAAAATTGTTTTGAACTGCACCGCAAGCGGTCCAAGTATATCGAATTTATGGGTTCAAATATTGATTATATAACACAGTCAGAAAATTAATTCAAAATGTCAAAAACCATTACATTGTTTACTGGTAAAACATTTAAATTCGCACAAAAATTATATAAGCGTGAAATAGGAAATTTTATTCTATGAAGTAGTGGAACTTTAATCATAAAATAAAATATTCAGTAAATCAGGAAATTTTTGTAAATTTTAGCCACCTGCTAATGCTAAATTAATACGTGAATGTTTTGAATGTTTATACATTAATACATACTGATCATTACCCATTTTGTATCGTTTACGTTAAAACTTGATATTATATGTTCTTGAATTTATGCATTATATGTACACTTACAGTGCATAATAATTTCTGAATCACTACAAATAGTCAAGTTGTTCTTCCACATAAACCCTTTTTACTTACCAATCCAATGATGTCTGAAGATAATACGCCGTGGTCTTTTACAGTAATCGAATGTGTGCATAACTGCAAATCCGAAAAATTTTCAGCCTTAGATTTTTAATTCAGATGGTGTATACTTGAGCTATTCTCGAGAGAACGCTAATGTTCTGATAACGTTAGGATTCAATACAGTTTTAGTAGTTTGCGCAAGTTATGTGAGACCCACCCTAAAATGCGGTACTCGCGTATGGTTACCACTTCTTGGTTTGACAATAGATGTCGGCGAATGTGTCTAACCTTTTCCCTACTTGTCACCATTCAGATATAAATTTCACTTATAATACATGAGCTTCAGATCAGTCGCAACAGTTCGATCTTATACAATAATTTTAAAGTATATACTACACGGAAAAATTAATTTACACGCATAAATTTTATTTCCATTTAGTAATATGGGAACTACGATAAGACGTGTGTACAGATGTAGTAAAACTGAATATCGTTTCAATTTCGGTTCTCGACTTAAAAAGAATTCGTTGTTAAGTTCTGAAAAGACGAAATGAAGATCATTCGTTTTAAAACGACTGTTTTTATATCGAGTTTTCTGCTTTTGAAACGTCCCGTTTTAATTTCATTTTTGGAGGGCATTTAAAAATCAGATTTGAAGTGCCAAATCGGCTCACACATTTTTGTCGGCACTGATTTTCAATTCAACAGCATGCCGCTTCATTTTAGTATACAAGTTTGATTTCTGGCATAAAGTACAAAGCCACGCGTATGTATGCATTAATCTATGACGATATTTAAAGCAGCCAATCATATGTGGAATCATTTTCGGTGCATATTGAATTTAATTCGAGTCGTTCTGAAACGATCCTTTTACTAATTGTAGACGACTGAATTTAAATCTACTTTGTTGTTAGTATGGTGGCGGAAAACCAATTTAAATTCACTTCACATAAGTGAAATTAATTCTAGTGAAATTAAAATCGGAGTAGTTGAATTAAAATCGCTTTTATTTACGAAACTGAAACCAAATCAAGAACATTAAATTCAGGTAAAAATAAGTGTGACTTTAAAACGAGATATGGAATTTATATCATTTTTACCATATCGCTGCATACATCTTATCGTAGTTCCCGCATAATATAAACATTACAACAGGACGTGACCTGCTGAAAGCTTACAAAAACAAAGATGAACTTAATGAATTCAAATCATGTATCTAGAAGCTTAAATGCTTAGATGAATTTTTCTAATGCACCTTTGCTATATTCCCAGACTTCAACAAATTTGGAAAACGATGACCTAAATTCGTTTTTGAAAGACTACAGAAATTTGTACGCATATCTATGAGATGCCGATTTTCCTTGTTTTCTGTCTTATATATTATTAATTTATATTTCTAATTTTGTTATAAAAGTATCTCTTAGTTAACGCTCACAGCAAAAGTTAATAAGCACGCAGTGCGTACAGCGTTTAAGGAATCTCCATTTTCGATGATTATTAATGCGGTTCAGGGGCGAAACACCACAGTATGCTCAAGTTAAGTGTAATGTACAAAATACAGATTCGAGCTTAACTGTAAAAATAGCGCATATTTTATGTTTCTTGAAACATGGATAATTTCGCGAACTTAGAACCACAACATACTTTATGCGACGTTTTATTACAATTTATTCTAAATTGTATGCGGCAGTATTGAAGGGATGTAGTAAGTTTTAAGACAAAAAGACTTAATATTTACGATCTTTATTTTGGCTCACTTCGAAGTAATAACATCCCCTACATTGCTTATCGGATAAAGCGATTCACAAGCTTGCTGATATAGCTGGACAAGCGAGCTATGTTGGGTTGTCATCCAACGCAAGTTCAATGAGCGAATAGTAGTTGAACCATACAAATTTTAGGGTATATAAATCGCCAAGGATGACTGTATAATTCGCAGTAGCAACGATGTTATTCCACTGTACTTTAAGTATTTAACCGCTTGTGTTGGATATTAACATTCATGATTGAAATTTTGTTCTATGCTTGTTATTACATTTCAATCACTGTAACTATTTTCATTGTATTACACGGTTACATGCCAGTGATGCTCTAAATAGGCATATTATTTTGATTTTGAATATTTATTTTGATGTATTACAGTGTAATATTTTGTAAAAAAATAAATTGTAAATACGATAGTATTATCAAGGCGGAATATAGGGATACTTATTGGATGACGTGCAGCGAGGAGCAGATGCATTAAGGGTGGCGTTGTTTCATTAACGACCCAAAATGGGAGGCATTTTTATAGTATTGGCGCACCACGAAAACCACAGCAACCACATCATGCTGATCGATAAACCAAGCAAATCTTTTGTAGCTTCCTGTACCCATCTCAAAGTTTAATATTTCACTAGTACTAGTATACTACATTTTATATGATAATCATTTAGGCATAATTCGACGCCACATTGCCAGTTATTCCTTCCCCAATTGGTCTGAAGTAAGGAAATTTTTTGATTATCGATCACAAATCTTGATATTTTTGCATATTTTTCCGATGGTTTCGCATTGTTGCATATACAATAGAACGCGGCAAAAAGACGGCAGTCGGTGCACGGATTTGGACGGCTCCCGAACTTCTTGTTTCAACGTCACTGGCGCTGAGGTTGTCTCTGCTAATTCATAATTATGCTTGACTTTTTACTAAAATCACTGATGTAGAATTCCATTTATTCAACAGTTCACATATCATGGTGTAAACATTTGGCTGTAATTATATAATTGTTCGTTCTTTAGGGAACGCCTAAAATTTGGTCGTTTCGTGTGTACAAATCAAGCTCAAACTGCTTTGATTGTTTCAAAGCACACATAAAGTCAATGTAATATGTCTGTAGTAACACTATCGTTCCACCAGTTGTGATATAAGCATATGTTGTGACATTGCTATATCACCACAATAAAGCACCTTTATACAACCTATTCTAAAACAGCATAGCTTTAATAAAACATTATATATACGTCTTTTGCTGTTTTCAAGTGTGCTACTGCAGTAAGCGGAAGTTTCTTTAAAACTTTAAGTTTCTTGCAGCTATTAATTATTATTCTGGTGGTGAGTAACTTTTGAGTCAACTAAAATGCTGTAACACTCGTTAGGTTATCAGGAGTTGAACAAACTCGTACGACACGAGGAATAGGGTAAAATTATGATCCAAAGGGTCTTTGTAGAGGTGTAGCGGTTTTGCGGGCTATTATCCACGAAACTCGGCATTCTGTTTTTTGCTATTGCCGTGTTGCTCTGGTATCTGGTTATTAGCTACGTTCTACAGTCTCTGGTTAGCATACGTTCACCATTTCAAACCTTTGTGTGAAACCTTCATCACAGTTCGAGTGACCCGTATTGTAATACAGGACACATTTATTAAAACGTGGTCTAGTGATCTAGCACGCGTCACCTGTATAAATCAAGTGGTTGCATTCTGAGTATGCCTATCCCAATAATTAAATGGTGCCTTTTTCACGGATAAAAACTTTATGTGAGTAATATAGCATTGAATAAAAGTAGATCGGAGACCTTGCCATCTCGTGTGTTCGGTATAATCATGAACTTGTTTTAATGTACTAATCATGCATCGGATTAGCGCCAACTGGCTCCGGATTTGCGCCAACGGGAACCAAAAACGCCGGCGAAAGCAAATCAATGTCAGTCCCAATCTCTCAAAATTGGAAAAGCTATTAATACTTAAATTATTTTCATACGTTTATTTAAATATCTGATAACGCTTTTGAACTTGCTGAACTCATGGTTTACAACCTCCTGCGGACCCCTTTCGCTGGAACCATCTACCCCTGGTCGATGGTCTTTGGAAGATTATGGACAACAGGATATAAAAATGCGCTCGATCTATGAGTACGCTAAGTTTTACTACTCAAAGAGTAATAAATTGTGGTTTGATGTATGCCGGTTTCTACTACAATATCGTTTCCAAGTTACACATGACTTATTTAGTCAAAATAACTTATCGACAGGGCCGGATTTACCAGTACGCAGGGTACGCAGCTGCGTAGGGCCCCCCGGTTTAGGGGCCCCCCGGCTCAGAAGCCTGAAGCAGAACAGTGACCATGTTACCATATATATATGCATTATGTCTTCTGTTTCTCGCTTCAGACGTTACACTTTACACGATAGTCTATAATTTTTCTATAATAGTATAAGTAGATGAAAAAAGCTGCTTTTACCCCCCCAACCGGAGGAGGTTGGGGTGATGAGTCATGTGTTGGAGATGGTGGATGGATATATGTATATATGTGTATGTATATATATGTCTAGCATACATGCATACGTATAGATGTTTATTGTGTATATAAATACAGACATGCAAAGTAGTATAGTAGGGACAGCACGAACCTCGAGGATTTGAGGATTCATTCACCTTCATTTTTGTCTAATATTTTTATTTTTTGTTCGTGGTAATTAGCGGAGTACCGGGTTGTACGGGGCACTTAGGGGAGGCTACGGGATTGTACGTAGCTAGGTACGGGGTTGTACCATGGTGTCAGCGTGTGCCGGGTGCATGTTCAAAGGATATTATATCACGAATATATAGCATACATATATGTATATTGCAAGTTAAAACGTTTCGGCCGTACCAAGGGCCTCATTAGGCGGAATGGCTATTTTAGGGGTACAAAATACTGTTTTATTGCAATATAGGGGTACGTTAGTGAAATTTAGGGGCACAAAATAGCAAAAATGTGTAATTTTAGGGGTACACAAATGGTAAAATTACTAATTTAGGGATACAAAATGCCGCAATTATGTAATTTTAGGGGTACAAATATGGTATTTTTGGGGTACAAAATACTGTTTTATTGCAACATAGAGGTACATTACTGAAATTTAGGGGCACAAAATAGTAAAAATGTGTAATTTTAGGGGTACACAAATGGTAAAATTACTAATTTAGGGATACAAAATGGCGCAAATATGTAATTTTATGGTACATAGGTGGTAAATATATACAATCTAGGGGTACAAATGGTAAAAAATATATCATTTAGTGGTATAAACTTGCGAAAATAATCATAAAAGTGGTAATTTAATAGTCAAAGTGTACAAATCTTGTTACAAAAGTTAAAAAAGTATGAAAATTCTGTAAAATATAACAGTGTATATTGGAAAATTTTGCGTACAAGCACAAATTTTCAACATTTTATTCAGTTGTTTGTGATATAATTGCATATTTTTATAGCATTTTTCTCATTTAGTCAGAAAATTTTCACAAAACCACAACTTTTTTTCGATCATTTGATCACCATTTACATGATTTTATCAAAAATATGAAGATGTTAACTAAATTTCTCACTAAATTCACAACAGAAACGGCTTATGCTAAGAAATTTCTAACATTTTAACTATAGAATTCGTCGCACAATGCACAACGTGTAGGATTTCATGCTGCAATGATCATCGAGTGGATAACCACCATCCAGTAAGTATAAATATTAACATATACAATATCTTCATTTATTCCCGTTTAGCACCATACTGATGCACCAATTGATATTTTCGTTGTCGTGCATGAACTGGGTGGTCGTACACGAATGCCGTTATGACTACATTGCCTTCTGTCACCACACATAATATGGAGCCTGGTTCACCCGTCCATCCTCGATAGCCAATGACTTTGTTGAATGTTTTGAAGTGCTCCACCCGATTATCGTGTCGCTTGAAGTGATCATCGCCGTTGTACACCGCTTCGTAGATATTTGCTTGGTAATCGTTGATGAGACGTGAATTTCCACTGGCAACGTGACCAGTATGACCATGTACAAAGTGTTTACTGAAGTGGAGAAACATAAGCGACCGTTCGCAACGAATGAAAGTGTAAACTGATTTAATAAATTGAAATACACTGGTATATATAAACATTTCATCCCTGCCAAAGGAATCATCAGATGGCTTTACACCGTATACACGGTATTGGCTACCATTATGTTTTTTTTCTTTTTTTACTTCAAATTAAACATATAACACAACTTAATAATATCATCATAATAATCAACATATAGCATAGGGTATGACAATGATAATTCATACAAAGACTGTTTAAAAGTGTTTTCGTTCTTCATTATAAATTCCACCGCCTTGATAATTGCTTGTCGTCGTCGTTGAACCTTGGACAAATTTTCTTCCTCTTTCGATCGCCCATCGATATAGTCGCCTGTTGCTTCACATTGACGTCGAAACTCATCCACCCGATGTTGCCAATAACCAATATCCTTTTGAAGATAAACGTTGCGCACGTATTGTTCCATACGCTTCACGAATATTGATTCCAATGTATCGTTGACGAATCACTTTATCCAAATCATACGTTGCGAGATGTTTCATAAATCTTGCTCCCATATAATGGTTGGTGAACGTATATCCTCGATAAATACCAACCGATCGTACCAATATAAGTCCGTGTTGATAAGCTATCGATATTAGTTCATAAACAAATGTTCAAATACGTCGAGTAGATAAACCATCTGTGCGTTCCATTTAAGACTTTTCAGTAAACAACAACCTCATAACCATTTTTGTACCCTCGAAGAACTCTACCGGTTCAAAATTAATATCAGTTACTTGAAATTCTAATATTTTCAGCTGATCAGTATTTACGGTTAACGTTACTCGTTCTGACTTTTTTGCTGTTAGAACATGAAGTAACGGTTTTATCTTGCCATTAACCAATGTAGGGTTTACAAATGAACTCAAAACAAACCACGATTTCTTGCCCAATTTAAACGGTTTCCTTGCGACGTGAATACCGCTTTTAATGTGAGCGTTGTCAAACCCCAATACTTGTCGTAGCTCAATGGGTAATTTGATCTCTGCATTATTCAAACAAATATATTTTACACTCCTACTGCAGTTATCAATAGCAAAGCTAATACCATCACTCATTTTATTCAACAGAGCAATCAAGTCGTCAGAGGTGTAATGCCCAGTATTAAGTGAAAACTGTTTCCAAGAGTTATTATTCAAATATTCAACCTGACAGTTGTGTAAGTTAATGCATGTATCGTCAAAGTCCACACTGAGCACCCTCACATTTGATGCAGAGAGCAGGTTAGGGAGGACAACCTTTCCCTCTTTAGGGTCACATACAATAACGACCTCCATCATAGAATACTTTACTCTGATACATAACCCCTTTTAAGAACTTTGTACCCATACTGGTCACGTTGCCAGTGGAAAGTTCTGATTATTTTCGCAAGTTTATACCACTAAATGATATATTTTTTTACCATTTGTACCCCTAGATTGTATATATTTACCACCTATGTACCATAAAATTACATATTTGCGCCATTTTGTATCCCTAAATTAGTAATTTTACCATTTGTGTACCCCTAAAATTACACATTTTTACTATTTTGTGCCCCTAAATTTCAGTAATGTACCTCTATGTTGCAATAAAACAGTATTTTGTACCCCTAAAATAGCCTTTTTGTACCCCTAAAACGTACCCCTATGTTGCAACAAAAGTGTTTGTACCCCAAAAATACCATATTTGTACCCCTAAAATTACATATTTGCGGCATTTTGTATCCCTAAATTAGTAATTTTACCATTTGTGTACCCCTAAAATTACACATTTTTGCTATTTTGTGCCCCTAAATTTCACTAACGTACCCCTATATTGCAATAAAACAGTATTTTGTACCCCTAAAATAGCCTTTCCGCCTAATGAGGCCCTTGGTACGGCCGAAACGTTTTAACTTGCAATATACATATATGTATGCTATATATTCGTGATATAATATCCTTTGAACATGCACCCGGCACACGCTGACACCATGGTACAACCCCGTACCTAGCTACGTACAATCCCGTAGCCTCCACTAAGTGCCCCGTACAACCCGGTACTCCGCTAATTACCACGAACAATAAATAAAAATATTACACAAAAATGAAGGTGAATGAATCCTCAAATCCTCGAGGTTGGTGCTGTCCCTACTATACTACTTTGCATGTCTGTATTTATATACACAATAAACATCTATACGTATGCATGTATGCTAGACATATATATATACCTACACATATATACATATATCCATCCACCATCTCCAACACATGACTCATCACCCCAACCTCCTCCGGTAGGGGGGGGGGTAAAAGCAGCTTTTTTCATCTACTAGTATATAATAATATTTTTTGTTATTCTTATTGTCATTATTGTCATTGTTATTCTTATTCTCATTGTCAGGTCAGTTCGGCTAAATTTTGCATTGCTTTCTTACGGGGACGTTTCAACAGTGACTCAATACATGTATCCATCATATTGTGTCAAGCTACAAGGGCTATTATCTTATTGGTCTACAAGGGCCCCCCCCCGGCCGAGTTCTGCGTAGGGCCCCCCTAGATGGAAATCCGGCACTGCTTATCGATGGCCCACTTTAACACTGAAAGAAGGATAACATTTGTCCCACAGAAATTTAAGTTACTGGGCCTTGATTCTGCCTGGAAAATTTCTGGGCGCGTTAAATTTATTACTACCCACAAATTTTCGAATTGCTGGGTAATTATTGTATAGTATGAACCACCGAGACATTTCAATATTTGTGCGTTTTACATAGCACCAAGTAAAGTTCCAAAAAATTTTTATCCCGTCCCTTTAGTTTTAAAATTGTGGAAGTGGAGAGAAGTTTAGTTAAACGAAAACTAGCCATGTAAAGTTGGCAGGCATTTCAAAAGCGTATAGATCAATGATATTTTGACAAGCGAACATACATCTTTAAGTGTGAGCTTATTTCGTCTTCAACAATCCAGTCTGGTCCTTTGTTATTTTATTTAGACACAGTTTATGATTCAGATTCAGAACAAAACAAACATAACTGAGTTACGAGTGGCTATATAATTATAAAACTGCACTCAGAATTTACCTTTCCCTATCTTTGACGCTAGAGCACCGAAGCATGGTTCATGAATGCTAAGGCACGAATGCCTCATGTTTATAGTAACTAAGTGCAATTAATTACACGAATGCGTATACTATTAATTTATGTTAAGATAAGACAATGTTCGTGCAACGGCAAAACATCTTGCCACATATGGAACTAGAAATATATTCGTTAAGCATGAAAAATAAAGTTTCAACTCAATAATATTTGGAACAAATTAATCCCTGAAAATTTCGAAAATAATACGCAAAACGAGTATAAATTTAAACCATTCTACTAGAAATTATAAAGAAATCCACAGCAACTATATTTAAAAATCCGTATCTTATTTAACAAAAACTTATAAACTTTTGTTTGATTAAATAAGTTGCAGAATCCATATACCTAAACCGGGAACCATATACACAACCGGGAACTAACTACTAGAGCAAGGATACACAAAGGAACTATTCAAGATCAGTTTGCGCAAACTAGAACGTTAAATCTTAGTAAAGGGTAAACCGTCCACTTCTACGCATTCCCAGAATACCGCGGCACGGCGCTACTGGTCCATTTGGACTGAAGAACTGAATATTGCCATTAGTAAAATACAATTATGCTTTCGTTGGAACTATTAACTACTAATCATTAAACTCGCTTTAAATATCTTTGCAATTCCTAATACTAACCATCCAATATCGAGTATTCTACAGCTACGGTAGAATTCGCTACATATGATAGCATCAAAGAAAGCTTCTACAGTAACACAGGAAGTGACGAGCAATATATACCGTTATCGGTACCCTAAACCTAAGCTTAGTCTAGGACTCACATTTTATATAAAGCTTGCACAGCCTAAGACTAGGCCTGAGGTGGCCGGTTGCCGACCCTAAAGCCGTTTTTCCTTCTAAACATATACATCATTCTTGTTAGATTACTGTAGAAAGTGCCTCTACGCGAGGCTCATCAGCCAAACTACCTGATTTGCAGGTGGACACAACCCTTGTGGTAGTATCAGGAACCTACCTTTATGGGAAAAGTATTCAGTAACTAATATATTAATATCTATCTTCTGCGTTAAATTACTAAAAGGGGTCCGTCAATGAGGACTATAATTCGAAAAGGACGCAGGATGCATACTGCCTTCGGGGTAAACATCTGGCATCAACACCGGTCACAGTACCCCGAACCGAGCAACATATTTTAGAATTATTTAATACTAATAGCAATCACACACACCCTCAGTAGCAGTTTAGTATGTATACTACGAAGCTAAAAGTTTATGATTACAATATGAAACAACAAGCAGACAAAAACATGACAGAACTTCATATACGGAACAGTCAAAATAAGGGAAAGCCAAACAGTATTAGAGAATGAACATTGAATTCGAATATGCAAATAAGCCCTGACTTCAAATTGATTTCCAAACGAACGTTTCAAAATAACCAGTTTGGATTGCAGCCAGTTAGCTAGTATTGAAAGTTGACATAGAAGATCAGAACTAGGTATGCAATTATGCTGACTGCCAGGATTAGGGAATTTACTATAAATAAAGGACTTGGTTAACCTTCTGGTCGCAGTCTACTGTTGCTGCGTGACGCTGGCTGCACTCAATGGTCGGCTGTTAAGGGAGAAGCGCTTGGGGGTCTTAAGTACTCGTGCTAGCCCTACAGTTAATTACTTATTTGTTTTTGTTTGTTTTATTATTTTTCTTTCACTCATCAAGAACTAGTTTTAACGTATGGGTTTATGGGAATCGTCAATAAACGTTTCTTTTTGTTTTTCAATTTGAAGGAATAGACTGTTGGATTGTTAGGTGCAAATATATTTTAAAGAACATTATTCTAATTTTATTATGTGTGTACAAAAACAATTCAATGGTGCACGGGCGTAATAAAAATATGTAATGACAGCAGTAAGCCAGTTCCCTCGTGGAAACGAAGTAGCCATACACAGAATTTAAACTACAACCTTATCGCAGTAACACACAAAGAGGTAAGTCCAATTTTGCAGCATTCTCACAGTGACTATTCTGGATCCTAAAGCTTAGCAAATGCCAGGTTATAGCCATGTGATAATTGGAATGAGTGAAAAGGGACGTTAGTATGATTAATGCAAAGCCACTGTTGAGAGACAATTACCACCTTAGGGAAATCGATTACGAAGTATTTAATTGCTAGAGAATAATGTAACGTTTTATATCTTTACTGTAAGGCAAACATGAACAGGTAACAGGTTTTCGTTAAATTTGGTAGGTAGAAATGGCTCAATTCCGATCGCTGTAGTTTAAGGTAGAGCTGTTAGAGACAACGATGGCTTGGATTTATTTATTTGAACAACCATTACAATATATCGGATGTGCCAGCGTAAATCTGCATGTTTGTAACTTGGTCCACGGTAATGTCTATTTTCGAGCAAATTGTGCTGTTTTTTAACTTTTTAACAATGGATAGATATCGTTGCTGAGTCATTATATCCAGCTATCCACAACTGAAAAGAACAATCGGCGAATGAAACTTGCCTGTCATTCATTCGATAATATTTTAAACATTTTGTTATGCATTCATCAAACTTTCAGTTTTATATCAAGTTTTATTACGCTATTTTGCGTATCTATCTATGCATTTTATTCGTGTTCGTTTAGTTAATTCCAAATACTACGTGAATAATCCGAAGTGCGGTTTAGTATTATTATGCGGGATTTAAAAATCGTCAAACTAATTCTGTTTTGTTGCTTAATCTTTCAACTGTATAACGTCACAGTACTATAAAGCTTAATTCAGCCTGGCTTCCGTACCTAACAATAAGTGACATCCAAAAGTTTAAATCAGTATAGCATACATTTCATTACAGTCAGAGGCAATGTTATATGCCTGCCACATGAGTTCGGGTACTAAATGCGAATCTTCGTAAATATGTATAAACTTCAACACGACCTTTTCGTAAGAACCATATGAAAAAATTATCGTGGCTTAGTTAAAATTTCTTCGATACTGGCTTGAGATTTGCTGATTGCTGGTCTTCGTATATTCTAAAATTTTGATTTACTTTACAAAGGCTTCATTTGGAGATATACACTGCTGTATCGCTTTTTTACGATAGAAATGCAGCTTAACTAATGACCATATACATCAGGGTGCAATAAAATACAATCTACCTCATGTACAAGACCACTGTTTTGCACATACGTATGTAAGGGTTAATAATTATTACCTTTCTTCTATTAAAAGTGACTTTCCGTTCTTGAAATTTTTGTTTGCAAGGAGTAAAATTTGGATATAATTTCTGGTCAATCGGCTATAAACGGTTTACATGTCCTGAGTTTTTTTAATATTAATATAGTTTTTTTCGCGCCGTAAGTTTGCGCATGCGCAAAGAAGATCCGCGTAAAGTTAAACGTTAAACCATTTTACTGACAAGTTGTGCATGCATATTTCATTTATAATATTTAAGCTGCAATTAGTTTGATCAAAATACCAAACAGTTTCGTAGAGTCATTGACTGTTGGTAGAAATATATGTCCATAGGCAGCACAAAGACGATTCCTATTCCATTCCCATAAAACATAGATCCTACATATTAGCACAAATTCAGCTTAACTTTTGCTCGTGTTATCTGTGTAAATTTTTCTAGCGTTCGCATATGGAATGCTTCTTACAAAGCTTCTTATAAAGTTCAATAGGTCATGTATAATTGAATGCCATCCATCGTACACCAAAGAAATACGAATGCAAAATTCCACCGTTATCGCTGATCACACATGGCGCATTTTTCAATGCGTTAATTTTATTATATTTCCTTTATAAGAACTGTACCTAATCAATCGTGGTTTCTCACCACGGCTATGCGTGCATTTCTAAAGTAACACATTTAATCATGATCAAATAACAACTTTTGACAATTTCACGAAATCAAAACGTTATAAAATTTGAATTTACTATAATAATTCTACTGTGCAACTTTTTAAATGACACAGTGAAATTAAAATACTAGATATATATCAGTTATAAAACATCAAACTAATTTCGTTATACATGTTGAGTTGAGGAAAACTAGAATGAAATTGGAAACATTTTTTGGATTTATATTCTACTGTTGATTATATATGGTTTTTCATATTTTTCAGTTCTGTTTTATTTTATGCTTCCAACTACAACAAAACGGGAATTGGCTTCGACATGGAATTAAAGTATATAATACCTTAACGCCGTGCTTTTGTTAAGTGCAAAATTCGTCACGTAAATCAAGCTTGTGCATTTTTGAAATGTACTACTCTGTAGAATACACTATGTAATGTCAGAGACCCTTCATCCTTACAATGAAAAATTTTAGCTGCGATGTCTGAAAAGGGCTCATCACTTACCCATTATTTATTACTCGCGAAGTCAAAGGCATGTTATTTTATACCCGATGACTGCTTTCCAATCACATAATTTTGTACAATGAAAATAATGTCAATTACGCACTTTCGCCACCTCATGAATGAAAATTTCTCAAAGTATAAGCTGCTGTTTGAGAGACACCGTAAAACAAATGTTTCATAATACAATCTTTTGTTCTCACAGCCAATAGTTGTCGGTTATAAAGAATTTTGTGATTAGACGTTATTGCTCCCGACTTGACAATGGCAATATTTAAACTCAAGCTTTCACGAGAAATTGAAGGCACCACGTCTGGTACAGTATTACGCCAAGATAGAAACAATTCCTATAATAGTGTCAAATGACCCAGGTATAGGTAGTAAACAAAATTACAATTTTTTATAAGGCTGCAATATATCCTATTTGCATGACTTCACGCTATGTATAAGCTACCGATCATGTACAGCATAGTTCCGCAAAAAATTCCTTTTGAGAACAGTGATTACTTTTATCAGAATCTTGTGAATTGATTCATCAGTTTATAAATTATATTAGTTAACCGACTGTTATAAAGCATAATTTAATGAGTTAAGTTGCCCAGCAGCCAATAAAATCCATATATATCTAAGAATCTGACACAGCTTACAGTAATAACTAAAAATCCAATAGGTACAACTTACGACCAGATACAAACTACATAAATGCGTCGACCACTGCCGCAATAAACACCAAAGTGGCTCTATTGGTTTTTAAAACTATCGTTCAATTCCAACATAAAATATATACAACAAAATATTGACGGAACCAAAAAGCAACCTTAGGTGAGAAAACTTAGTCATGCCTCTTGTAATGATCGTACTTTTACCTTGACAGATGAAAAACAAATCTTTTAAGGCTCTAATCTCATGAATTTTTCAAACTTACGTGAACTTGAAAGCAGCAGGAAGGCCAGCTGCAATGTTTTTATAAAGTATATAACACCTGACGTAAGGATCTTTGTTTATGTACAATTAGTCAGCACGAAGTATTGACATAAGTATTTTATTTATGTATGACTGACAGTGGTGATCTTTTAAATGATTCACGCACAAGGACTTCAAGATTTTGTGTAAACATTCCTAGTCTCGTATAAAATAGAACTAGTGTTATTACTATTATTATTACTACCGCTAATCTGTAACTGATTCTGGAATTATATTGGAATCTGTTGCCATGCCTAGCAAAGTATTACAAATCGATTTATGGTTTCACGCGTTCACAATCTGCTAACGGATTTGTTACGGTGTGACGTGAATGAGACGCATTATAGTCATCATCACCTCGGAAGACAATGAAATTGATAGTTTGCTTGTTAGTTTTGCGCGCTTACTTTTATCCCGTAAGTTGAACGTGTTTTCTGATATATTGCGTTGTTCATACAGAAAAATAGTAATTGGTCATATAAATGATCATGTTTAAGTTTACTTAATTCTAGGCTTCACTGGACATTTAGTGCGTGCAAAAGGCGACACTTTAGTCTCTTGCATACAGTGGTAACAAAACCAGACTTACGAACCAAGTACGAAGCTTTAGCCTCCTACACTAGCTATTGCAATGACAAATAGTGTACAATTATCTAAAAGCGTAATACATAGTTATTGTCACAGCCGTCAGGCTGTGACATTGATTTCACCTTTTGTCAGAGTGTGCATTACAGCTTTGGTTGCACTGCACTGCACGTATCTGTTATAGTCAAAGCCTTTTCAGATCCGACCGCTGGAGTCTGCATGCCAGGCAAAAATGGCATGCAGCAAACGTGTCGGATTTGTTGACTACAATTGAGATGAAAACATTTAGGAATTCCGAGAATTGATGACATCGAAAATTATATTATCAACTTTATCAGGTCTGAATTCATTCTTGCTATTTCATAGACAGCATATTCGCAAACGCTGAAGTCAAATAATTTGACATGTTTCAAAAACCATATATTATGCTGAACCGTCGTAAATTTTATATTTAAATAACTATATGTAGTCCAGGCGCATAAATTCTATTGTTAATAGCAATATGACTGCTGTGACATTCTTCTTTTAAGAAGAAAACTTTTTTGTTTTCAAACGAAAGTTCTTGACACATAGTATGTGTTTCCGACAGGGTAGCTTGTCTTTATTTTGATGTTTAGGATGAAAACTAAATTTCATATTCTTATAAAGTTTAATTTCTTATGGTTTCCAGAAATCCAGAACCAGTTTTCGATATTATGAAGTATACTCGAAATATTTTTGATAGCAGCAAAATGGTTTTATTTGCTGCTGCATATGTCCTGTAATGACCGAGCAGAGCTTGTAACCACGAACTCTATCAGAATCTTTAGCGAAAACTGACGCATCGAATTGAACCTTTTTAGACTCCGTCGGTGTCTGAATCGTCGCATCTTGTAGATTATAGCTGCGGAGCTGTTGACAAAGTCGAGCTAGTAGCATACACTGTATATGATCATGAACATATCGGTGTAGAATTCCGTTGCAGCCAGAAGTTGACTTTGACATTTGTTTACTGGACATCTCTATCGTTTAGCACCACCACCGTTGGCAGTATCATCATCGTGAACAAGACCAAGATAAATAGTGCAGGCCGTCAGGCTGTGACATTGATTTCACCTTTTGTCAGAGTGTGCATTACAGCTTTGGTTGCACTGCACTGCACGTATCTGTTATAGTCAAAGCCTTTTCAGATCCGACCGCTGGAATCTGCATGCCAGGCAAAAATGGCATGCAGCAAACGTGTCGGATTTGTTGACTACAATTGAGATGAAAACATTTAGGAATTCCGAGAATTGATGACATCGAAAATTATATTATCAACTTTACCAGGTCTGAATTCATTCTTGCTATTTCATAGACAGCATATTCGCAAACGCTGAAGTCAAATAATTTGACATGTTTCAAAAACCATATATTATGCTGAACCGTCGTAAAGTTTATATTTAAATAACTATATGTAGTCCAGGCGCATAAATTCTATTGTTAATAGCAATATGACTGCTGTGACATTCTTCTTTTAAGAAGAAAACTTTTTTGTTTTCAAACGAAAGTTCTTGACACATAGTATGTGTTTCCGACAGGGTAGCTTGTCTTTATTTTGATGTTTAGGATGAAAACTAAATTTCATATTCTTATAAAGTTTAATTTCTTATGGTTTCCAGAAATCCAGAACCAGTTTTCGATATTATGAAGTATACTCGAAATATTTTTGATAGCAGCAAAATGGTTTTATTTGCTGCTGCATATGTCCTGTAATGACCGAGCAGAGCTTGTAACCACGAACTCTATCAGAATCTTTAGCGAAAACTGACGCATCGAATTGAACCTTTTTAGACTCCGTCGGTGTCTGAATCGTCGCATCTTGTAGATT
The DNA here is from genome assembly GCA_030248225.1 of Trileptium ribeirensis. NCBI lineage: Eukaryota > Metazoa > Nematoda > Enoplea > Enoplida > Thoracostomopsidae > Trileptium > Trileptium ribeirensis. Next base: position 31,465 of record JASANE010028344.1, read on the forward strand.
ATAGCTGCGGAGCTGTTGACAAAGTCGAGCTAGTAGCATACACTGTATATGATCATGAACATATCGGTGTAGAATTCCGTTGCAGCCAGAAGTTGACTTTGACATTTGTTTACTGGACATCTTTATCGTTTAGCACCACCACCGATGGCAGTATCATCATCGTGAACAAGACCAAGATAAATAGTGCAGTAGCTAAACATTTGATCGGAACAAATGCGGAACGAAAATGCCTGCGATGTGTCTGTGGATAGCACCTTGAGCATCCACCACCAATGAATGGGAAAGTTCGCCCAAATAACTGAGTCGAACGAATTTGCATCATCCGATGACCTTGGGTTTGAAGAATTCGTCTCAATCGCCGGCTGTTTCATTCACCACAAACCGTGCGCAGGCTTACGCGTTCGAGAGACACATTGTCTTCATCACAAGCGTTGTTGACGAGAGCGGTTTTCAGACTCATTCTAATCGCGTTATATAGCTTTTTGCAACGATGTTCGAAGCTGTTGCGCGTCGTTTCGTAGAGAACCCAGATAGAGTTTGCAGTTGACACGTCGCTGTTGTTTTCATACGTTTTTTATCATGCAGAGTAATGGCGTCGATGGTTTGTAACAGATCATCGGCAAATTGTGCAAATGTCGTTCATCGCTACTCCTAAGCATAGTCCAGTAAATATCCTGGAAGGTGTATTCGACGACCCGACGTTAGCTGCTTCATTGATAATCTTGAGTTGTTTACTTCAAATACCCAAATATAATAACGGCAGTTTTCAAACCTATTCGCAAAATGATCAACTTGTGCGTACGCATCGTTAAACGTACGATGCAATCGTTTTACAGCACCGATCGGCTGTGGATGTAATACCGCAGTACGCTGCTGTTTAATGGCTAACTTAGAAATAAAACAGATTTCAATTTCGGTTCACGGTCAGTGACCATGGCTAGAGGGAGTCATACTTTGGCAGGTGCTTCCGCTACTGTTGAAGTTGAAATGTCGCTAACGAACAACAATTCAGGCCTGCGAAAATGCTGGTCGATCATCGTGACGATATATCACTTGCCGTCGCTCAGCGGTAGCAATCTAGGGATGTCGGCATCAATCGTATGAAATCGTTGTTTCGTCGGCATTATCGCTGATAATACTTGATAAAAAAATAAGTACTTTAGTTATAAGCTAGCTTCTAGTATACGCCACACGTATTTATCATATTTATTATGTCACTTCTCGTCTTTATAAAGCTGACTGTCCCAAATTGTTTCCGAACATTTCGTGGTAAAATACGATTTACCATTTTATGGATAGACCAGTTGCTATATTGGTTAAGTCGGCTTTGCATTACAAGTAAATTCTAAAAAGGCTGTAATATCTGCTCAATATTACATTCGACTGCGCAGTTTGGATTGTTGGGTTAGTATATACACTCTTTATACATATTTCAGGTGGTCGCTAACGTACACGTAAGTCAACAAAATAACTTTGCCAATAATAATTACAATTATCGAAGGTTTATATCGAATACTGGTGGAGAATCCAAATACAAGCCGCATCAGGAAAATCGTTACAAACATCACCAACATTATCGCCCTGGCATTGATTGGGAATCATTCGAACGTTATTATAAAAGCAAAATTGCACCTAGTACTACTTATCGAAAACATAGTTTATCTCCTGAGCAGCCGGAACCTTACACACACTACGGAAAATCTGGAAGTGAAAACAAAAATCGGTCGACTAATTTGACCGTTGTCAGACCACTACAACACGGCAGTCATCGTGTGGTTTTCAGACCTTATTCAAAGCACTTGCAAAAAGAATCTAGACACACGAAAACTCGAAAGATTGAGTTTCAGAAGTTTGCTGGGATTGCAAAGTTGCTCGGTTTAGAAGATCTGTTGCAGATGGGTAAAGAATTTGGCAATTTTGCTGAAAGAATACGAAATGGAAATATCGTCGAAACTTTATTACCAGGAATTGAAGAAGGAAACCGAAATGGCGGCAACTCTCGGGTCACCTTGATCGAAAGTATATTTAGACCAACAACGAAAATCATACCCGGAAACAAAAGTAAGGGTAATACCAGCACAGAAGATAAATCAACGCCTGACAAGACAGCTAATGGGACCACAGACTATATCGAATGGCCTGAAATTGAATGGGAAAAAGAAATTTATGGTACAAATTTTACTAATAAAATGCGGGCTTCCACGACTACGTTGATGCCCAACTCCAAAGTGGGAGGAATCAATCCAAATATAGATGAAATCGACTTTGGCAATTATGAATGGGGAAGTTATGAATTTGATGACACGTATTACAAGAATGAAAGAAGTCCACCAGCAACGGAATATAAATCGTAAATACATAATACAAGATTTCATATAGTAGCAAAAGACAAAGTTGCAGCTACAACCGTCAGACTTTGCACGTTATGACAGTAGAAGTTTTACTAATCCCATTAGGGGACTAAAAGTCATCTTAGTTTTTTACGTGGCTACACCTTTGTTCAAAATATAAATTCCACACTTCTTATTCTTTCATTAAGCAATCTGTTAGAAATGCCTCTGGCAGCTAGATCAAGCACATCACGTAAATAAGTTCCAAACGTTATAAAGTTGTAAACGCCAAAAGTAGGAATAATGTTCAAAATGCGTTGTGCTCAGAGTTGTCCAGCCTACACAAAACATCCAACATTAGCCGACGATTACCTGCGAAGTCTTCGCACAACATTATGAGACGATTTTTACATTACACAAATTGATTCAGAAGACAAATAATTCCAGAAACAATATGGCTTATATTTGATGTGTTCATGTAGCGGAAAGCGTAACTTTAAGTTAAGTTTAAGCTAGTATCAGTCTGTTAACCTTTAAACAATAGTACAATAGGTGGGTAAACATGGTGACCTCACAAACCATCCTCTTTTGCAATAACAAATTGAAAATGGTTGTTACGGAAATAAATGTCGAATTTTCAGTAACCTAAAATTAGCAATATCTCAACCATGTGCAGAAAATTGCATGTTTTGTTGCCACTGAGTTTTGCGGTTTCAAATTTGCAACAACATGATTCTCTAATCATATCAACTTTGTACCTGGATTAATTTCTCGGTGAACAAGTTTATTGTAATCGTTGAGATCGATTTAATCACATCGTGAATACGTTGTGATTAAATCGATCTCAACAGTTTGTTAACTTTTAGCGTTTGCGAACGAAACGTGTCCAATTCGAAATTGGCAAATTTTTCTCACAAAATATTAGAAACTTTCTCTTGAACTGAATACAAAAAGGATTGATTTCAATTACAGTGCAGTGTGTTTTAATTGACCATAATGCCATTCACAGCAACTGTTTTATGCTGTGTAGCACAATGGGATATTTTCTGAGTCATCTTATGTGTGCTCGTGTATAAAATAACATAGTGGGTTAATCAAGTTCAAATATCGATATTTTGATTACTTTGAATTGTGTAAGAATATTTGGAATACTTTACCTGAACTTGTAAAAATCGTAGGTTAGGCGTACAATTTTTATGTTTCATTAGTGTAACAATAAAACATAGTTGGTACTTTGAAAGCATAAGTTACAGTTTGGTTTCAACTTAGTTAAGACAACATAAGTAAGAAAAATGCTTTCCTTTACAGTTAAATAGATTATAGTATGCGCATTGGTGAAGCGCATTTGTTCGGAAACTACGCGTCGTCACCGTTAAAAACAAATTTAAAATATACTATTCTGTGTTTTGACCAAAATGCATTGGCCTAAAATGCAGTTTCATCAATAGCTCTACACGGAAAAATATGGGGATCAGTTTGCTTTACACATTACAAATCTTAATTTTAGGTAATTCCCATAGGATTTACATCATTTTTAATCGAAATGAGTGGACCCTTAATAGTAAAAAATTAAGAAAAAATATTTAATATTAAAGTATTTTGATTATCAAAATATCTTAATATTAAAAACCTTCACGGAAAACCTGTTAGATTAATATCATAGATTCACTCGCATAATCGCTTACAATTAAAGACTTGAGCTACACCATCTTGCACATTTACCAAATTGCATGCGAAGACAAAATTTATTGTAATTTTGCAGAAGCTTTACATTAAGATATTATGTATAAAAATAAAAACAGAAACAAGTGAAAATTCCCGCAGCTAACAACTTTTCTCCAACTTTTCGGCCGGCTTGAGGTCCACAGTAGTAACTTGAGCCGCAACAGGTGTCCTCGCAATCCGTGTTTTTCGCACTCAATTCTTCGACCCTAAGGGATGGAAAGGATCAGTCTCCCTGGCCCTGGATCGAACGCACGATAGTACGATCAATAGCTCCAACACTCTACAGATTGAGCCAATGGGTCAATGTTCTGGATATTATTTATAAATACCAATTAAAGTGGATATATATATTTTAATAATGAACGTGATGCGTTAAAGACACGTATAGAAAATTAAAGACCTATTCCAAACTTATGCGAATCACTCAAAGCCACAAACGTAAAATACGTACATCAGAGTACCTTTACTCTTAATGGGGCAAATGAAGTATTGCTGTTTTTCATGGGAATTGACAATAGCTGAGAAATACAACTTACCTAATCTAGATTTACAAATTTATACGTTATGACTGCGTTCCGTTTATGGAAAAATTGTATGTGCTAAACCCAGCGCTGACAGAATTTAGAATTTATAAATTTTTCAGCAGTTCTTATTAAAAAAATAATGTTTGCTGAAGCCTAGAGTTTGAAATCCAGCGGTAATAAATGGTGACATTAATGCGAATGTATGTGGAGTTTTTCGCCTGTTCCACGGTATTCTATTGATAACGTTTCAATTATTTAAAGTAATTTTAACCGTAGAGCGCTACCGTGAAGAAAGGCAACAGCTGGTTAATTGAAACTTGGGCAATGCTTTTTTTAAAAGTATTTTACAGAAATGCCCATAACCGCGCTATTTACTTCAGTTATACGTCTTTAACATCAGTGAATGCATAGGAATTTTAGCAATCAACTGCAAACCTGTTATTTACAACTACTCCATTTATGTCATAATAATTTGGTGAATACATGAATGTGTTTTGTAATATTTAGCTTGTTAAGTGAAGAATATCTGTTGAAATACATTTAGCGCATTATATATTTGCCCGACCGTTTATTACTATTAATGAAGCTTGAGTTTCCTGGATCGACCGCTGTTGTATTTAATGCGGCGGGCTGCCGAGGGTAACGGGATTGGCTATAAATAATTCTAAACAGATAGGGTACCAGAAAACCAGACACCATAGTCTTCAAACAACCTTTTATTTAAGTTATGTCAAAACTTTCATCATGGCTCAAAACAAAATAATTTGTATCCTACTACGCAATGTAAGTATAAAAGCATCAATGGGGACTCAGTTTCCGTGCTTCTGCTAACGAAAACTGACATCGTTTCTGTATGCTTTGCTGCATCGTGGTAATTCCATGCTTACGTTGCTTTGATAATTTCCAGTTATCCAACCACTGTCCATAAACTCGTGCTAAGCAAATTGCTTATATACCAATCCCTCGTAATTTAAGTTATATAACCGCATAGGATCATTTATCAGCTATAGTCTATTCAACAGAAAAATTAATTGGGACTATAACATCTGCATTTATGATTGCCTTGATGTAGAGAAAACGAAACGCAGATTGACTTCTGCTTGCTCAGCAGCAACAAGTGTGCTAAAATCTTTGTAATAGTTTATCACTTGCAAATAACGAATACCAGGCAACGTGTATCCATAAAATATAATAAAATGACAACACTTCGGGTATTGCTTTTTAGCTTTTGGGCAAACAACTGTGACAGAAGAAAGCGTTATAATCTCAATCGCTGTGATCCATCTATTGAAGTGATGCTTATAGATTGTTCGATCGTATATGAGGCAAATTATACACTTTTGAACTTAAATAATTATTGCCAAGCGAATTTATTAAGCCTACACCATTTGCGAATGTAGCAGTGTATAGAAAGTACGTTTTTAATATGCTCCGAAATTTTCACCATTTCGCATAGTCTTAATCGCACATCGTGCGAACTCCGTGATAAAGTTAAGATACCCAACAACTAACCAGGTTCTACTAGATGAATTTAGCCAAATAATAGATCCATAGCTTCATGAGTTCAATTTTCGGCCTCGATCATTGCCGTACAATTGCGCTCCAGACGCAGAGACCGTCCTGTAAGAGGAGGCTAGGGGAAACGTTAACTACGTGATTCCAGAATTTCATCGTAAATTAGGTCTCTTGAATAAGAAAGCAGCCAATGCAACGATAGTAAAGTAATTTCAAGACAAGTATACCGTTGCGCTGACAACCGAAATATATGATAGTTGTTGTTCCGACTCTTGTTTCGGAATTACTGGTATTTATTTCAACTTTCAAATTAACTTGACGTTGTTCTCTATGTTTTCTCCATAGTTTATTGAAAAGGACTTTCCTGAAATGGAGCACAATTATTTTTATTCACCATTTAGTCGCAAACGCGTCAACACATTAATTGAGTTTTGCAAAATTTTTCATATTTAACCCATAATGGAATGTAGCTGTGCACATAAATTTTTGTTTGAGCTGCTCAAATGCTGTCCTGTCTGAAATTTTCACAAAGCCGCCATACATTATAGACTTTTGGTTTTGTCCATTGGGGTCTCTCAACATTTTAGGTCTTAGGCAACGAATCGAAAACAGATACGTAAAATCCTTTCATCAAGAGTTAGTGGTGAGTCTTGTAGGATCAGCCTATCCTTAATGCGTTGAACAAATTAGTTTTATTGTTTTAAACTTATATTGGAAATGTTCTTAGTCCTGCTGGACGGTGCAGCCCTAGATATGTATGGGAACTGCTACCCGAGGAGTCGGGCATCCAAGTAGTGTGCATCGATTCTTTGATTGTTACTTAAAAGTTTATTTCACAATGAATGACAGGAACATGATGTTTTCTGAATATAAGAAAAACAAATAACTCAATATCAGAGGAATGTCGTTCTAGAATTCGGCTTAACATTTGTACAAGTGTAGTCCACTCCATAATAGCCAGTAAGTTAAGATCATTTCTATAAACCACGATAATAGCTAATCTTTTTAAACCTATATTAAAAGCAAGAGTCGATATGCTTAAAACTGGCCGGTTTATTTATTGTATTCGTATAGAAATCATTCTAATTCTGTTTGGACTTTTAACTTTATCATCATATTGTAACGGAAGCCCTTATATTTACGGCAGTCTGAATGCGCACCCAACAAGTGACAAAAAACAAACTTTGAAATGTGTTTTTAGTTGTATATTAGCAATAAACCCATCGAGTAACATAGAAATAAAAAGAAAATTTGAATTATCTAGACCAGGTTTTGTCGTACATTCGAAACGTTGACGTGTAAACTGCACATCGTCCAAAGTCAATAATACTTCCAAAAATCGTAGACCAAGCGAAACTCACAATATAGCCCGTCCAAACAATAATCAATCAATGTCTATTCAATACCATTTTCTCAAACATCACGACGTTCCGGCATTCAATGAATTATTTTTAAATGGTGAATCCATCTTAAAATACGTTACAATATTATTAGAATAAATTATCAATTTTTGATTTTAGTAGCACCACAGCGAAAACGGAAGCTTTTAACCGTACTATACTGTATGAGCAAATTCTGTATCAATTTGTGCTAAAGCAGTCTCATACAGAGGTGCTCAAATATCAAATGCTACGAATTGACGTTTATCGCGGCCATAAACCGCTAGAGCAAAAAGTGTACATCTATGACTAACAACTGAAATTAATGGAGGAACTCGATTTTGTCAGCTGTAAATCATGATTACGACAGAGCTAGATTATTCATGTTCGATAAAGCTTAACCCTTTACTTCACGATTTAATTTGTGTTTGGAGTATCGTTGAAAAAACTGTTGCCCGCGCGAGGAATAGAAACAGTGTAGTTTGTGGTAAAAAAGCAGCCGACAACCATTGAGGTATAACGATATTGTTCCGTCGATCTGTAACCCCTCATAACGGAGAAAATGAATGCAATGATCCATCATCCTATGTTAGTTTGTGGCGCAGATTGAGTTTAGGTTTACGACCATCCATTATCAAATTGCCATAGTCACCACAACGGAGTTTCAACAAATTGACACACACTAGTAAATCGGCATAGAGATGGTAACTCCACGATTGAAAAATGCATTAAAAGAACATGGCTTTTGAACTATCTGAAACATATACAACACTGTAGTTTCCATATTTTTCTCGGAAAACAAACCGTATTTATGTATTTTCTACGGCACAAAATTATTTATCTTCTGACCAAATAACACGTTTATCTTATTTCGAGCACTTTATTTTAAAAAGTACTCTATTGTAGCTTATTTTCCCGTTCCTCTTTCGAACTTGTGTTCTTATCAAAAGGCAGCATATCTCAGTCTGCGCAATTGAACTTGAATACTTCTTCACACCATTTTAACCACCATTACATGGCAGCACGTTGTGCTGTACTGTAGCCCGGAGAAAACGGTTTCCTTTAGCTCGACCGATTGCTACTAGAAGCATTATTTACAGATTTGGGTACCTAAATTGGAGGTCGTAGATACGTAAATTTAAGCAGATGCTACATACTGCTGTTTACGAAAACTATCTCAAAGTGTTTGGGTACCCTGGTAGCTTAGTCGGGTCAGGCATCCTTATAGCGATTTACAATCCGATTCCCATGCCTATTAGTAAATCTCTATAACATTGTCTATGTCTTGATGATGTATTTAATCACAATGTGAGAGAATGTATAAATATCAATGTGCCTAAATATTCGGTAGCAAATACATAAGTCCAGATGCAACATAAGATATACAGAAATGCATATGGCCATTTCCATGGAGTACAGGTCGTAATCGTTTGCTGTAACTTTCGCAGTAATAGCTGTTGACCCTTTCGTGCCCACACGGTCCAAATGGACCCAACAAACATTGTATTGTACTGTGTCACCGCTTCAACGCCAACTGTCAAGAAAGGAGGACAATTCATATTATAAACTATTGTGCTAAGTGCGTGTATTTTCGCATTTTGCGAGGTTCCTTCGGAAACCGCACAGCTCATATGAAGTTCAGTGGTTTCCGTTACCCGCTTTCACCCGCACAACCCAGGTTTGAACTATTGGTTCGGGCTTGCGCTTGTCAGACATTGCACAATATGCAAGGTAATTTGGGATATGAAGGGGTAATCAAAAATCAGTGTACACTGTTCATTAACCTGTTGCTTGACTAACACTTCTGTAGCCCGCGTGAGTCCTAAGTATATTCGAAACGTATCCCCCCAATCTTACAGATGCCAAATAACGTTGGGTTTGGTTTGTAAAATGGACTGATCAAAACACCTCACCAAATTTTTATTACACCAGGTATGAATTATTAATACACTTTAAAATACTTACATTAAAACAGGATACACAGCAACAGCAAATTGTACGATACAATACACCGATTGACAACGAGAATTACGTTAGTTAATTCGATTCACTGTTTGTACGAACTGGGGCCCTAAGCTCACGATGCAAACTTTAAATAATCTTTCAACACCCTAATTCTAGGAACTCGATTAAAAACCTGGTTCTCAAATCTCTCTAAACCCTTAGATTTTAATGTAACGGTTGCCAACCGGGTTATGAATTCTCGGAATTGTGAAATTCACTCTCTAACATAAGTTTTAATTATTGCGTTAGAGAGATTCTTTTTATGAAATTCTCGGAATCCCTAACTCAAAACAATTTTCATGAAAATCCAGCAGAAATACACTCACATTTCCGCTAATGTAAGTGTAATAGTTAAGGCACCCAGTGGCTACACTCAAATCCGATAGGTACCTAAACTATAGCCCTGGCACACAAATTTTACAATTTTATATTATTTTAAACTCTCCCAAAGTTATAATTTCACAAATTTATGAAAATCTTATTGCCAGAAATGACCGAGGGGATGAGGTCCGTAACTCCTTAACGGGTGGGCCAAATGATGCCAAATTTGGTATGTATAATCCACATAGTGACCTATGGCATTTGGCGTCAAAATCCGCCTATGCCTACACCATCCCCCCTGCCCATTTTCACACAATTTCTATAGTTATTAAAAGTTTTGCTTTACTGTACTGGGAAATTTGATCTCAAAACTATTGCGATTTTCTGACTCTTACACATATTCCATATAACTTACGCATAATGAACACAACAAATCATACACATACTTTCATCACATAGGCTAAATTACATGTATTGTATACGACTCACACGTAATAACTACAACAATTTCACACATGTGAAAACTCATATATCAATTATACATGCGCTAACACACGAAATGTATGCATGCAGTAAACAATATACACAGCACATACATATTATACACGTAATAAACAGATGACGCAAGACCTATATTTTTCCACCGAAATGATTCCCACGGTAGTTCATCACATATAGCGGTTATAGGCGCAGTGAGGCAATATCAAATCGGATAAAACCAATTCCCTCATGTGAAGTAAAGTTAAAGGGCTTCGGCCCGTCGTGTTTGGGGTTCACGACTTAATACGTCCCCCAGCTTCACATGAGGCAATTTGTTCCCGAGGCCATAAATCGTTACATTACCCCCTCCGCTACAGAAAATTTGTCCACAAATTTCTGATTTTAACGTAGGAAGAAAACAATTCTTATATTTGCGTCATCTATACTTTCAAAGATTATTCATTATATATTTAGTTATACAAATCATATTAATCTTTGTAATCAACGTCATTATTGTTTTACTTTGATGCTCTTCTGAAGATTGTTCTTTGAATAATATTCCAAGAAGATATTCCAATGTTTATAATTAAGGTGATTCACCATTATTGCCATCATTCAGTCACCATCATTCACCATAAAATACCATTAATAATCACCATCATATGTGTATATTATCCAAAAAAACATAAATGTCCCGCATGCTCGCGTCCACGATAAAATAATTCACATAACATTCGACCATCGCACACATACACTCCCCCGCATATTACGTCTGTGGTTGATCGATAATATATTGTTGATGATACTGGAAACATTAGGTAAGATGTTGGGGGCAGCTGCACCATCGATCTGCCAAGGGAGTCTGGCCCCGAAAGTGACTGAAATGGTCGTTGCTCCTTGGTTGGTTCAATTCCACGACGCAGATTATGCCGACAATGATCTAGATGTACTGTGTAATACACATGATCCACTTTCCAAAATCGTTCCACAGCATATACTCATGAAATACACACAAAACATATAAAGACACATATTAACATACATATAGACATACCAAAAAGAATTATATATTTCATTACTACAAAATAAGTAAATTTATCATAGTTATATATTAGTATGCGATGAAGAACATATCCATCTCGACCCCCATACGACACATATATCCGTCCTCAAGGTAAGCTACAGTAATTTTTTTTGGATCGCTGAATATCGAGGTCGGCCCAATGTTAGCATAGGTATACCAATATGCATACACAGGCATAAATGCATAACTATATATATATTTTTAATAATTTTACCCCGATTGTTGCCAAGATTAGTTTCAATATAACAAATAGTAATAAATTTATGTTGTACACGTTTTGTTAGAAAAGTCAGGTTTGATGTCCCCTTACGAAGACCTGAGGTGTTGGACGGTTGACTTTGAAAAGAAGAGAAAACGAAATTTTTGGATTCTTGCATTTCTGTGGAGAAGCCACTTTTTCCAGACAGTCCACTCAGTTATATATATGCTTGATTAATTTTTGATTACTAAAACGTTTATTATTAATTTATGTTGTCAACCGAAGTTCAGGTTTCGTTTTTTCCAAAACAAATATAATAATAATAATGAAAGCAGAAGCACATTTGTTTCTGTGTTACCACCTCCAAGATGACTAACTATTATATATGGGTTTGGATTTCCGTTGGGGTGACTGCGGTATTTGAGAGTCCTAAACTAAAACTTAAGCTAATTTCAACATTGAAGTTTTGAATTCGGCTATCATACGAAATTGATGTCGCATTTTTCAAAAAGCGGCTACTGTATGCGTCACGCTTAGCCCGGAGTGCTTTCAATTTTCCTTTTAGAAGTGAGGCAATGTTCCAGAAAAAGGTTCCAACCCAACGTTTGTCATTTTTTTTATTAGAACCATCATTTATTCATCAATATTAGCATTCACCATTGCAAATGCATGAATTACACTATTTATTATAACCCCCACTCCTATTGACAAAATTGATGATAGAAAAGCAAGGTTTTACGCACATTTCTTACTTCGAAGCACAATTGATTTAATAATAATATAAATTGCATGAGCTATTATACATCTGCTGCAAGTGAACAATAAATAGTTGTAACTGTTTGTGATGTAAATTGTTGTTTGTCGAAAACCTGATTTTTCTATTTAATTTGACTGGAAGTTTGTTTTCGAATTTATTGCATCATCGCATTGGGTCTGTGTAATTGTGCAACAGCAAAGAAAAAAAACAATGTACGCTCATACGTTTGTTCTAATGTGCCTTTTTTTCACAAATATATACTTGTAATTGAGTTCTGAGCTATTACCGTTTATACTTTTAGCAGCCGTTGAGGGTAAGATTCCGTGGCATTGCGCATTGAGGTTAATGGTTACTCCGAACGTATAAATATTAATCTATATATGTCTATATGTGCATGTAGCTATATACGATATTCATGTATTATAAGCGTTTATTAGCAGTCCTAGATGTATGTTATATATACATGTAGCCCAC
>JASANE010028346.1:0-14883 GCA_030248225.1 Trileptium ribeirensis
AAATTTCCGATGCAGGGTTCGATATTATGAGGGAAAAGTACGGCGACATATACAACGACCTTAAATCAAAATGTGCCGAAAACAAACAATATGAGAAGGAGTTAACGAAGCTAAAGAAAAATGGTGACACTAATGAAGGAGCACTGAAGAAGGCGAAAGGCAAGGCTTACGAAACCAGAAAGTGGACAATGTATCTACGTAAATTCGAGGCGTGGCTCAAGCAGCTTGTGGTCTTAGGATTTAATAGCGGTAAATTCGACCTAAACTTAATCAAGCAATATTACGTGCCACATCTAATTCGTCGCGGAGCTAAATTGAACAATGCCATAACCAAGAACAACTCGTTTATGAGCCTATCAACAGATTCGCTACTCTTCCTCGACATTAGCAACTACCTAGCCCCTGGAACAAGTTACGACAAGTTTCTACGGGCGTTTAACGTGGAGCAAGCTAAAGGTGTATGGCCCTACGAATGGTTCGAAAACCTAGAGCAACTAAATGACAACGATCTTCCGCCTAGAGCCGCGTTCTACAGTTCGTTACGTCAGAAGGAGCTTAGTGCCGAAGATTACGAATATGTTCAAAACGTGTGGAAAGAAGAAGGCTTCAAGTGAGTGAAAAACAGTTATAGTAGAGTTATGTATTATTTAGTATGATTTGGTAGACTAGCTATAGTAATTTAACAGAAGTTGTTTTTATTGCGACGGAACAGAAAACGACCGGGTGTTCAAGGATAGTTTCTGAAAGAACTGATGTGCTTACTGGAAATATGACGTTGATTAGATGGTGCAAATAGATGAAATGGTTAAGAAATTATGTAAATTGCTGTGATAAAACTAGTTTATTATTAGAGTTTCAGATAATTTTGATGAAAGATGTTTGTTTAATAAGGTTGGGATTGCAATTTCAGGGCATTTTGTTGAAAGAAGCTTGTTTAATGTATTCTTTTAGTATGTTTGGTTATACTATGACCCTAAATAATGATTTAAATATTTTAGATGTATGCGGGATATGCTGGAGTGGTACAACAACCTGGACGTGGCGCCCTTCCTAGAAGCCGTTCAGAAAATGTTCGATTTCTTCCAAGCATGGGGTGTCGACATGTTCAAGGAGGCTATAAGTCTACCCGGTGTTGCTATGAAGCGAATGTTTCAGCGACTACCAAATGGCGGATTGTTTACGCTATTCAACGAGAAGTGGAAAGACTTACATGGGTTAATTAAAGACAACATTCTTGGCGGGCCAGCTATTGTGTTCCATAGGTATCACGAAGTTGGAAAGACGACAATACGGGGCGGCAAGAACGTAGCTAAAATAGTGGGATACGACGCAAATGGACTATATCTATGGTCATTGTGCCAGGAGATGCCTACCGGAGTGTTTTCAGTATGGCGACCGGAGCTACGAGATCCAGGAGAGGAAGTTCCGACGCAGTCAGAGAGCCGAGAAGAATTCTACGAGGCAGTGTCACGGAACGCTAGGATAAAGATGAAACGGGTACAAGGCTACAGTCATGGCCTGAAGGAGCTAATGTACCTAGAATACCAACGCCGGGAACTGTGCACTAGATTAGGTGGAGACGACGTGGTAATTCAGCAGAGGTTTAACGGAGGGCAAAAGATGTTCCAAAACGGCATTACTAGGTACTACGTGGATGGCTATATACCAGCTGGCAGGTACGGTAACGCCAAAGCCATTGTCATAGAATACGACGGTTGTTACTGGCATGGTTGTTGCTGTGTGTCTACCAAAAAAAGGGACGAAGACTACTATAAGCGGCAGAAGGACACGGCAAGGAAACACGAGTATTTCGAGCAGCAAGTAGATTGTGAGTTCATATGGGACAAAGAATGTGCCTTCGACGACTACATAACCAACAACATCAATACTCCGAAGTGGAGCGAGTGGAAGCGGCTAAACGTCAACACATGTTTCGAGAGGGACATTATCACAACGAAGGAAATACTAGATGCCGTACGGAACGACAAGACCTTTGGTATAGCGGAAGTGGATATACAAGTGCCATATTGGAACGAAACCGCTAGGGACTTTTGGGAAGAAATGCCCCCGGTGTTTAAGAACGTGGAGATATCAATAGACGATATCGGGGAGCATATGCAAAGCTACGCCGAGCAACAGGGGATAATGAAGTCTCCCAGGCGGTCTCTTATTGGATCGTACCACGGCACAAAAATACTACTGGCTACGCCGTTACTAAAGTTCTACATGAAACACGGCCTCCATGTGACACGCGTGAACCAGTTCGTGGAATACCAACGAGTAGCAGCCTTCGAGCATCTTAGCGAGGAAGTGGCTAACGGTCGCCGAGCAGCTGACACCGATGAGTCCAAGAAAATACTTGGTGAAATGCTGAAGCTTTTCGGTAACAGTTGTTACGGCAGACTGGCGATGGACAAAACTCGATTCGAAGATGTCTCATTTAACACGGCTGCCGAGGCTCAAAGGATGATTCGTGACGGGCATTTTAAAAAGATGGAAGAAATAGACGACGGTATATTCCAAGTCCACATGAGCAAAAGAAAGGTAAGGATATTTATTATTTGGAATAGAAGTGTAATGAGAGTGGTTATTATATGTTTGTACGAGTGGCATATTGGAACGATGACTTTGATAGCTTTTGTGTAGGATATAGTATTGTTTGAGTATCTCAGAATATATTTGAAGTGCTTGTGTATGACTGGAAGATATGTTTATAGAGAAATATGTAAGAAAGATCCTAAGGACTTGAAGTTCTGGTATCATATTAGAGTGAGATTAAAAAGTATGGGCTAGTATAACTTGCGTAGTATGTACAGATTTCTTTATTTTAAATTACGTTTGTTGTGTCTCCAGTATTCTGTATGGTTTCTTTGGTGTTGTTTGTTACCAGAAATAGATATGTTTATACAGGTGATCGCGAAGGGTGAGTTGCATATTACAGTTAAATTAAAACGTTGTACCTAATATCAGTTGGCTCAACCAGGTTCTTTATAAGCATCTAAACCAATATAATCTAATATCAGTTGCGTATTATGTTCAGATTTTTTTATTTTATGTTCGTTATGCTAACCAATTACTTATGGTGATGATTTATGTTTCAGGTGGCAATGGACCTCCCCAATATTATACCGTTCTTCGTCTACCAGTACGCGAAGCTTCGAATGCTGGAGCTATACGTGTTCCTTCGACGTCGGCTGGGCAAAGAGAACTTCCAGCTGATTCAGATGGACACGGACTCCTTCTATTTTGCAATAGCCGGCCAGGACCTAATATCAATGCTAATCGAAAGAGGACAAGAAGCTGAAATAGCAAAATTTTTTGCCACCGATAAGTATTCGGAGCGCACCCCAGGCCTATTTAAACTCGAGTGGAGCGGGGATGGGATGGTGGCTCTGAATTCGAAGACATACTATGGGTGGAAGGCGGATGGGGGAGTAAAGGTGTCAACGAAAGGACTATCAAAAGTGACTAACAATGTAAATAAAAGCATGTTTGTGGGGGTGTTAGAAACGAAAGAAAAGGAAGGTGGAACTAATTACGGATTCAGGATGAAAGGGACGGACTTGATGCAATACCAACAGCAGAGGGACAGTATAACATATTTTTATCCGAAGCGTATTGTTCTTAGTGATGGGGTTAGTACTAAACCTCTTATGATTTAAAAAAACGTGGATATTTTGAAAGTTTGAAAATAGGGTTCGGTACTAACTTGGTGACTATTTAATTATTGTTTTTATAGATTACTGTGTTGTAAAAGCATATTTTCGGACTAAGAAATGGGATGTTCTAAGGATTAATAATGTACAGACTTTGGGAATGAATTTTGTTGTACTAGATGTGGAGGGTTAATTAACTAAAGGAATTAGAAAAAATATAGTTGCTAAAACGATGGAGTTATAATTTGGATAACATTAAAAATATAGAGAACTACAGCTTACAGGAATTAGCAGTGAAGGGGAGTAAATATTTTAAATATTTTTTTAGAAAATCGTTTACTGAGAAGGCCAAGGATTGGGTTGTTTGTTTTGGCGTAATTATTATCAATTGCTTTATTTTAATGCGGTGGTTATGTAAATAAAAGTATAACAGATGTGCTGTATTTGATATGAGTTGATAGGCCTGGAATATAGAAATACTGAGTTAATGTATTGAAATTATGCAAAATTAGATTTGGAATGACTTACTATTCAGACATGGTTTGACAAAAATATTTCAGAAAAGTGGAAAATTGTGGAATATTAAGCACACGAACCGCAGCTGGGTATATCGAGAATTGAAAGGACGTTCAATGTAACATCTCGGGTGCTTAGTATCCCGCAATTACTTATTGATGAGTTATGTTTAGTATATATACTGTTAACAGAATTGAAGTATTATGTTTACCAGGTCTGTAAATAAGCATGTGCTGTGTAAAAATTCGTCAAGGTCAAATCCTCGATGCTGTAAACATACAACACGCACCTCACGCTTCAATGCACACACTAATTAACGCATACACAGTACACTTCGATGCAAACACTAATTACCACACACGCAGCACGCAGTTTCAAGGTCAAATCCAGCTCCACCGCTCCACCAACCGCGAAACTGAGGACCAACTGCTCCCCCTATACTACTGACGCCGGAATTGTCCGGGCACCACAACGGGGAATGGTGGTGCAGCTAGACCCCGTTGGGCCAGAACTGGTCTTAGTACAACGGACACCGTACGTAGAGAGTGCGGTGTATTGGTTGTGGTTTTCAAAAAATCTGGATATTTGGATCTAGGCTATATACATGCCGACACTATGCTGCACACCGTCAACAAAACTGCGAAGACACTGTGCTTGACGCCATCGAAAAGTTGCGATACCCCTAGCTACATATCCTTGAAAATTTTTATATAAGAAAATTGAGGTATCTAAAACACCATGTCGATAGTGCGCCTGACACTGTGTGGGGTCCATAGCTTCCAAACGTTGGGAACACTATAATGTGAACGCCGTATTAGACTAAGCCTAGCCGTAGCGATATGACAGCCGACCTCAACCTATGTAGATATCGCTCATTAGTGCCACAATAGTACAATAAATTTAGCCAAAAAGCATAGCATCTGCAATAAAACATTTTCATCCATATACCCACTGGGACAATGCTTAAATTTTCCAGTCCCAGGCAATATGCATATGTTCCGTGATCTATGGAGATAATAATTAAAATAACGCCATCTATAATAACAAATACAAAAGAAAAAACTTTTGCACCGCTTCTTGCATCGTGCAATTTCCTCAAACAGCAATATTGGTGACAGATTAGATATAGCGTGGAAACGGCAACTGTGTACAACATTCGACAGCTTTTTGTACTCCATACATATCCAGGTTAACATAAAACCAGCAGCGGTGGTTTCTCCATTCTTTGTAACCTTTGACAGCAGTATGAACCGGGACGCCCCTGATTTATGTTACCGATAAATGTTATATACGTATATAACAAGTTATTCACGCAGCGATGTTGACCAGAATGAGTGACTTGAGGTCAGCATGGATCCAAGTGAGCACACAAATTTCTGTCCCGCCTCACGCTACATTAAAGAGCTGCATAAGCAGTAGGCTGAGTTGAGATACATATCAATGTAGCCTTTTCTGCAATGATTATTTACGCACTAGTCTGATGACTCTAAATACATAAATATGCATTAATAACCAAACCTAAAAGGAAATAGAACCATAACACTAAAATAAAACCTATTAACAGTCCAAGGCACTAAAGGTGTTATGATATCATTAACTTACCGCAGGTCGTATCGCAAATAGGAACATGACATGTAAACACCTAGTTCCCTAAAATATTTGCCAGCAAGCTCTATGACCGATTTCCACTGCTTCAGTAGTTTTCAGGCATGCTTTTTTTGGCCCCGGGGCCGATCCGCCCCAATTCCAATTCTGCATGAGCCCAATTTAATAGTTTTAATGGAGTTATTGGAAATACCAACGTTTTTCACATACCGAAACCATAGGACCACTGATTTATTCGTCCAGTGATCAAAAATTCGAATAGTTGTGTATTTATGAGCCATAAATTTTAAACGATTTCTTCACATTCTACGACCCCAGTTCTATTTGATGCATACCACGCAAAATACATTTGTTTTGTAGACTTAGCAACACCGGTAATCCTATAGGCGCTTGGCCAAAGCCAAGCTGCAAGGCGTAACGTTATAATCCGTAAAAAGAGCAGCTTAGTTTGCGGGGTAGTGTGCTGTAGTACCCCCAATATTGGCCTACAAATTCTAGCCTTGTGCGTACAACATACCTTTGGCAAGAGTTACAAGCTAACATGTTTGGACACACCAGATGGCCAAAAATGAAAATCCGATTAGTGAGTTTGGTGAGAATGTCGCCAGGTAATTTTTGGAGGAGCCCGGCCTACACACAAATATCCAAGTTCATAACTGTTCCATATCACGTACAGTAAAATTCGTGAAGCCACCAATCTAATGAAGTTTTAGACAATATATATATATATATATAGACGGAGAACAGTTTTTCTGTTGTATATGCGGTATGTAGATATGGATATGGATAGTAAAGCAATATGAGGAAACTCCGCTCGTTACATACGCTCGCTCCGTTTCAACTTTTATAAATACGAACGTTTTCTATTATATAGCCAACATTATACACATGGCATAAAGCAATCGAAAAACCACTTGCCGGCATATTTTATATGCTTCCATTGGCCCATGTCACATTTAGGGGCTTCCCAACATCCCGGGGACGATTTTAACTATTATGTGTGTCTCTGTGCATTTAGACACACTAATATTCTCAACACTTGTTTCACCCATCTTCCCAGCTGGGAAATTATGTTCCCAATTTCCCATCTTCCTCTCTTCTCAATTTCCCCACTTCCCATCTTCCTAATTTACTCGCTTCCCAACTTCCTCTCTTCTCAATTACCCATTTCCACATCTTCCTCTCTTCCCAATTTCCCATCTTCCGAATTTCCTAACTTCCTCTCTTCTCAATTTCCAAACCTTCCAACTTCCTCTTTTTCCAATTTCCTAACCTCCTCTCTTCCCAATTTCCCAACTTATTCTCTTCTCAATTTCCCAACTCCCCAGTTTCTCATCTTCCCATTTTCCCAACTTCCTCTCTTCTCAATTTCCAATTTCCCCCACTTCCCATCTGCTAATTTCCCGACTATTAGTTTTACATCTTCCCAATTTCCCAGCTTCCTCTCTTTCCAATTTCTCATCTTCCCAACTTCCTCTCTTCTCAATTTCACAACTTCCTATCTTCTCAATTTCCCCACTTCCTCTCTTCCCGATTTCCCATATTCCTAACTTCCTCTCTTCTCAATTTCCCATTTTACCCACTTCCCATCTGCCAATTTCCCCATTATTAGTTTTACATCTTCCCAATTTCCCCACTTCCTTTCTTCCCAATTTCCCATCTTCCGAATTTCCCAAGTTCCTCTCTTCCCCATTTCCTAACTTCCTTCTTCTCAATTTCCCATTCCCAACTTCCCATCTGCCAATTTCCCGACTATTAGTTTTACATTTTCCCATCTTCCATCTTCCCAATTTCCCATCTTCCACTCTTCGCAATTTCCATTATCCCCACTTCCCAATTTCCCATCTTCCCAATTTCCCATCTTCCCAATTTCCCATTTTCCTAACTTCCTTTCTTCCCGATTTCCCTACTTC
The DNA here is from genome assembly GCA_030248225.1 of Trileptium ribeirensis. NCBI lineage: Eukaryota > Metazoa > Nematoda > Enoplea > Enoplida > Thoracostomopsidae > Trileptium > Trileptium ribeirensis. Next base: position 7,691 of record JASANE010028346.1, read on the forward strand.
ACAACTTTCCATCTTCTTAACTTCCTCTTTCTCAATTTCCCGCTTTTCCTGCAGGGATGATAGTTTATCCCACAATAACTTGCTTTTTATTAATATCATTGCTGACTCTTAAAAATCTATTGCCATGAAGCATCATTAGCTAGTTATTTTTTACTAAATATTTTTAAGCATAGAAACTTCCAATAGTTATTAACTCTTTTATGCGCCAATTAATTAGTCGATCGAATATTTGACAAACTCGAGCGGTCACCAATTGCCCTGTTCCTAGTATTGTATGCTAGCCACTGAGCTATCTCAGGGGTCTGCGCGTGCGGAAATTATTGAGCCCACGGGTACCCACGCAGATCAAAGAGTTGACCACAGCCTCTAGGCCAGTACCCGCCGGCCCAATAGGTTTTATGAGGCCCGCAAGTTATTGAATCATAAAAGGCTCAACATATTTATCGCTTTGCGTTTTAAAGCCATTCTAATCTTGTTAACTTTTTGATAGGGGATTCTTCGTCAGCGATCTCTCGTGCCCAATATGCACGACAAGGACGTGATCCATTTCGCACCCCACCTCCCTACCGCCCTACCCAAATGGAATTTCGCCGGCATTCAGGGAGGCTGCCGCCACGTGCCTAGCATAGGAATTTATAGCGTCCTAAAGATACCGCATTATGCACATCTGCAGGGCCTAGTAAAAGGAGCCTCCGTGAGGTCTACTGCGTCTAGTGTCTAAAGGAATTGCCTAGTGGTTTCTACAGTCCCGATTAAAAGGAGCCACCTAGTTTCTTCAGCACTGTCTACTAAAGATGAAACGTCTGGTAACATCTACGGCGCAAAGGAAACGGAACCACTTACTGGCTTCTACAGCTTCTAGTAAAGGGACTCACCAGCCACCTAGTGCGTAACTTAAAAATATACAATATAAAACACAAACATATATAACTTGTATATACGATGGAGGATACTAATAGCCAGGTGTTGTCGATTTCAAGTATGCAGTACTTAATACTCGACAACACAACACTGAGTCTACTGTGATCAGTCTAAAATTCATTTCACCAGCTATATATTGAACAATGTGACATTTAGCTTTAAGGCTAGCACGGGGTTGGTCCTACTGTTAACAACGTGACCCACGACCCACACCATTGGACACACGTCTCACCGTGACCAACCAAACATGGCGACCCACGAACGACCAACTGACCCACCCTCCATTTCTGTTCGCAAAACAAAATATTTAACACCATGGGTAGAGCACTGCGGGTAGAGCCGTTTTGCGTACCCGTACCCGCCCATGAGCCGGCGCCACGTACCCGTACCCGTGAAACTTTGCCTTTACCCGCCCGCGGGTACCCGTTATAATTGCATGAAGCCAACTACAAAATGTGATTAATTATTATGTGGTCTAAAACAACACGATAATTACACTGTGATTGCGAACCGTTATATGTTTGGTTCGTTCTTAAAATATGCTTTCGAAAAAGTTTACCGTTTAACAGAAAAATGCTTCCGTTTCTCCTTACATTTATTTATAATTGGACAAAACAAATTAGCTATAAAAGTATTACTGTTATTATTATTATTTTTTTATTATTATTAGTCGAATTCGGACATTTCAGAAAGTTGTTTAATAGATAATTGTATATTTGTAAAATTTCACGGGTACCCGCGGGTACCCGTAAAATCACGATGACTACCCGCACCCGTAATGTGTTTACCCGTACCCGCGGGTACGCACGGGTACGGGTACTATCCGCAGACCCCTAACCATGATTGGTTGCGATTCTTGCAATTGGAGCATTGATCGGTACACGGGGTTGCACTAAATGTTTTGCGATTACTTATCCAAAGCTGCGGCTACCGCTACCCGCGGGCTCAACATTTGAGTCCGTACCCGGCCCTGCCCGCGGGTACCCGTACCCGCGCACAGCTCTGTGCTATGTAAGAGCTATTGCTCGGTTCCATATGGAACCTCCACCACGAGTGAATAGCAATTTATGCGCAAAAACTGCACGACAAACGCAGTCAACGGAACGCTTCGGTTTATCTTTAGAATCACATAACAATATCGACAAGATGTATATATAATATCGTATGTTTCCTCTAGCCCTGACTGTATTTGCATTTCATTACAATGAAACAGTATGGGAGTGTCTTAAAATAGTTATGGTCTACCAGTGTGTGCCCATTAGAAGTGAGAAGTTAGACCCGACGCCCGATTCAAACAAACATGAATATTACACGGGTAACTTAATTATTTCACATACACGTATCTTTACAATAACAAACGTTGGTCAGTACTGAAGTTTGGTCATGTATTGTTCGCTGCGAAGATTTTTTAGCAAGCTACCACCACCACCAACCTCTCCTGTGGATGGCACGCCGAGCTAGAGAACCAAGGTATCCGGCTTCGAGCTTAGCTTGCCGCAAAAGGATTCCTCAACGCTATATGAAACCCGCAATACTATGCGTACGAAAGGTTCGTCAAATTTGGAATATTACAAACTCCTCATCTCATCCTACTGTGCCGTAATCCATAAAAGGGCACTTTAATAATGACGTCATCATTTTTCTTTTTTGAACAAAAATTGTCGAAATCCATTTAACGTTAAATGAACTATGAGTTACAGCGACTAGCGACAGACAAAAAATAAATTTTCACGATTTTTTCTCCTAGAACCCCCAGTGGAATCTTCGCACGCTCATCTAATTTCAATACTACAGGTGTTTAAGCAACAATCAGCGCGAATTTTGTCATCGTCCGTTATATTATTACAAGAAATCCTAATCGGTTGAAATTTTCGCAGTATTGAATTGTGTAGAGTCACTAAGGAGTACCATACACCCGATCCACTATATAATAAGCAATCAAGAACTATGTATTTGGTAACAAACCCGTTGCTATTGCTGCTTGCGCCTGCATCTCCTGAAAGCTCGGCAGTGTTTGGTTAAAATTTTATAATGTATATTATGTTCCTGTATGCACATAGTATTCATACATGTTATGCGGCGTTCACGTTATAATGTCCCCAACGTTTGGAACCTATGTACCCCACACAGTTTCAGACACACTGTTGACAACAGGGTGTCTTAAACACCCCATGTTTTTAATAAATTTTTTCAACGGTAGCTAGTTACGCGTATTACCGCTTACCGACAGTGTCAGGCACACCGTGTCTTGTGGCAGTTTTATTGACAGTGTTCGGAATTATTTGAGCAATGTTCATATGGGCTAGATACAAATATCGAGAATTTAGGAAAAACTCCACAGGACAGTTGACTAATAAACCGCATTAGCTACAGACGGTGTCCGTTATAGTTAATTCGCGCCAAATCGGTAGCTAAGGGTGTGTACGACACTGTCTAGAAAAAATGTAGTAGCTAAGGTGTGTCGTACACCCTCGGCATTTGATATACAGTATGGGTGTCACCCTGAATGTCTATACGGTAAGGTCGCGACTACAGGGGGTCAAAAGTTCCAAACAGCGGGGACATTATAACGTGAACGCCGCATTATCCTAACACTATCTAAGCCGATGAACTAAAGTGTCCAAACACCTGTTTTTTTCTAAAATCTTGTGGCCGTAATGTTCATCATGACTTAAGACTTGATCAAGTATGATACTGCTAGTAGCTTGTGTACGCACAAATAACTCAGCAATTTTGATATGAAATAAAAAGGAGAAGCAATTCTCTGTCCAAATTCAGTGTGCTTATTGTATCTTCGCATTATAATTAACTAACACGGTGTAAAGTCCAGCAGTAAATGCTTTAAATGTTAAGCACGTGTTGAAAATTGCTTCACTTGAACGGATTATTGTCTAGCATAAATTGACAGACTCTATCGTATGTCTTTTTTATCAGTTGTACGCCCTGTAAATATTTTCATTGTTTGGAATTTGTTATGACATCAGTGGCCTATGTCGTAATAAAAGGTTTTATTGTTTTATTTTACAATGGAAGGGTCCATGTCACGTTTAGGGGCTTCCCAACTTCCGGGGAAGATTTTAACTATTCGTGAGTGTCTATAGAATTAGACACAAATATTTTGATTAATACGTCGTACTAGGCTGAATATCTTAGCCAAGATGGGAAAAATAGACGATTAAGAAGCTGGAAATTTTTGATGACATGGAAGAGAGAAATTGTTAAAATGGAAAGAGAAAAGAGAAAAATTTGGAAGTTAGAAAATTGGTAATCGAAAAATGTTTAATTGAAAAGTTGGAACGAAGTGAAGATGAGAAGTCGGGAAAGTAGGAAGATGGGAAGTCGAAAAATGGTTTAATTTGGAAGAGAGGAAGTTGGGAAATTGGGACGATGTAAAACTAATAGTCGGCAAATTGGCTGATGGGAAGTTGGAAAAATGGGAAATTGAGAAAAGAGGAAGTTAAGAAGATGGAAAGTTGTGAAGTAGGGAAATTGGGAAGAAAGGAAGTTAGGAAAATGGGAAATTGAGAAGAGAGGAAGTTAGGAAGATGGGAAATTAATAGTTGGGAAGTGGGGATAATGGAAATTGCGAAGAGTGGAAGATGGGAAATTGGGAAGATGGAAGATGGGAAAATGTAAAACTAATAGTCGGGAAATTGGCAGATGGGAAGTTGGGAAAATGGGAAATTGAGAAGAAAGGAAGTTAGGAAATGGGGAAGAGAGGAACTTGGGAAATTCGGAAGATGGGAAATTGGGAAGAAAGGAAGTGGGGAAATTGGGAAGATGTAAAACTAATAATGGGGAAATTGGCAGATGGGAAGTGGGTAAAATGGGAAATTGAGAAGAGAGGAAGTTAGGAATATGGGAAATCGGGAAGAGAGGAAGTGGGGAAATTGAGAAGATAGGAAGTTGTGAAATTGAGAAGAGAGGAAGTTGGGAAGATGAGAAATTGGAAAGAGAGGAAGCTGGGAAATTGGGAAGATGTAAAACTAATAGTCGGGAAATTAGCAGATGGGAAGTGGGGGAAATTGGAAATTGAGAAGAGAGGAAGTTGGGAAAATGGGAAGATGAGAAACTGGGGAGTTGGGAAATTGAGAAGAGAATAAGTTGGGAAATTGGGAAGAGAGGAGGTTAGGAAATTGGAAAAAGAGGAAGTTGGAAGGTTTGGAAATTGAGAAGAGAGGAAGTTAGGAAATTCGGAAGATGGGAAATTGGGAAGAGAGGAAGATGTGGAAATGGGTAATTGAGAAGAGAGGAAGTTGGGAAGCGAGTAAATTAGGAAGATGGGAAGTGGGGAAATTGAGAAGAGAGGAAGATGGGAAATTGGGAACATAATTTCCCAGCTGGGAAGATGGGTGAAACAAGTGTTGAGAATATTAGTGTGTCTAAATGCACAGAGACACACATAATAGTTAAAATCGTCCCGGGATGTTGGGAAGCCCCTAAATGTGACATGGGCCAATGGAAGCATATAAAATATGCCGGCAAGTGGTTTTTCGATTGCTTTATGCCATGTGTATAATGTTGGCTATATAATAGAAAACGTTCGTATTTATAAAAGTTGAAACGGAGCGAGCGTATGTAACGAGCGGAGTTTCCTCATATTGCTTTACTATCCATATCCATATCTACATACCGCATATACAACAGAAAAACTGTTCTCCGTCTATATATATATATATATATATTGTCTAAAACTTCATTAGATTGGTGGCTTCACGAATTTTACTGTACGTGATATGGAACAGTTATGAACTTGGATATTTGTGTGTAGGCCGGGCTCCTCCAAAAATTACCTGGCGACATTCTCACCAAACTCACTAATCGGATTTTCATTTTTGGCCATCTGGTGTGTCCAAACATGTTAGCTTGTAACTCTTGCCAAAGGTATGTTGTACGCACAAGGCTAGAATTTGTAGGCCAATATTGGGGGTACTACAGCACACTACCCCGCAAACTAAGCTGCTCTTTTTACGGATTATAACGTTACGCCTTGCAGCTTGGCTTTGGCCAAGCGCCTATAGGATTACCGGTGTTGCTAAGTCTACAAAACAAATGTATTTTGCGTGGTATGCATCAAATAGAACTGGGGTCGTAGAATGTGAAGAAATCGTTTAAAATTTATGGCTCATAAATACACAACTATTCGAATTTTTGATCACTGGACGAATAAATCAGTGGTCCTATGGTTTCGGTATGTGAAAAACGTTGGTATTTCCAATAACTCCATTAAAACTATTAAATTGGGCTCATGCAGAATTGGAATTGGGGCGGATCGGCCCCGGGGAACAAAAGCATGCCTGAAAACTACTGAAGCAGTGGAAATCGGTCATAGAGCTTGCTGGCAAATATTTTAGGGAACTAGGTGTTTACATGTCATGTTCCTATTTGCGATACGACCTGCGGTAAGTTAATGATATCATAACACCTTTAGTGCCTTGGACTGTTAATAGGTTTTATTTTAGTGTTATGGTTCTATTTCCTTTTAGGTTTGGTTATTAATGAATATTTATGTATTTAGAGTCATCAGATTAGTGCGTAAATAATCATTGCAGAAAAGGCTACATTGATATGTATCTCAACTCAGCCTACTGCTTATGCAGCTCTTTAATGTAGCGTGAGGCGGGACAGAAATTTGTGTGCTCACTTGGATCCATGCTGACCTCAAGTCACTCATTCTGGTCAACATCGCTGCGTGTATAACTTGTTATTTTCGTATATAACATTTATCGGTAACATAAATCAGGGGCGTCCCGGTTCATTGTGCTTTCAAAGGTTACAAAAGAATGGAGAAACCACCGCTGCTGGTTTTATGTTAACCTGGATATGTATGGAGTACAAAAAGCTGTCTAATGTTGTACACAGTTGCCGTTTCCACGCTATATCTAATCTGTCACCAATATTGCTGTTTTAGGAAATTGCACGATGCAAGAAGCGGTGCAAAAGTTTTTTCTTTTGTATTTGTTATTATAGATGGCGTTATTTTAATTATTATCTCCATAGATCACGGAACATATGCATATTGCCTGGGGACTGGAAAATTTAAGCATTGTCCCAGTGGGTATATGGATGAAAATGTTTTATTGCAGATGCTATGCTTTTTGGCTAAATTTATTGGACGATTGTGGCACAATATTATGAGTGATATCCTGATAGGTCCAGGTCGGCTGTCATATCGCTACGGCTAGGCTTAGTCCTAAGACGGCGTTCACATTAATAGGTGTTTCTAACGTTTGGAAGCTATGGACCCCACACAGTGTCAGGCGCACTATCGA